>JBAHVR010000293.1:270000-340000 GCA_036898135.1 Oncomelania hupensis
CCTCTGTCGTCCTCGTTGTGCATGCATTGGGGGCGATTTCTGTGGACTAAAAGCGCGTTACTGACTTGCCCGGCCATTAAGGCAGGGACGCAGGGAAAAGCTTATGCTGTATTTTTCGAGCCAAGGCAGCACCGCATGATTTACTCAGCTCTCCGCCGTCCACCCAACGTGCATTATTTGTGAAGCTCCTTTGAATGACCAACCGGACTTTATAGGTAACATGTACTGTGTGCTTGGACACCCTGGGAAAGGCCTTTATAGTGGTTGAACAGTGCCTCCTTGTAGAACATTCCTTATAACTTTCGGAAATAGGGTATTTGCGTGATATGAAATGTACTTCGATCCTTTTTTGTGGGAGAATGTAGTTGCTTATCTCCGATTTTATATCACAAAGACGAGGGCAGCCCTGCGTGGCCCGACATCTGCCACTAAGTCTTATGTGCTCTTACGTACAGATAAGATAAGATAAGATAAGACAACTTTATTATCTTTTACAAGAAATTACATTGTGGTGTACAATTACAATCAACAAGGAATAAACATCGCAATAATATTAACAACAATCATAATGACAATGAGGATAAAACTGCACAGTCACACATGAATATAATTACACTTATGCATGCTAACATTAAACGACAGCAAAATGTTAAATGAAATTATTTTGGGCAAACAAACACACTCACACACATGTCATTTATTAAGTAATGAGACAGCCTTTGGGATAAAACTGTTTTTCGTTTTGAGAGTTCTGACCCTTGGTGTTTGGTAGCGCCTTCCAGAAGGCAGGAGCTGGAAGTGGTGCGCAAGCACATGAGTGCTATCCAGCACAATGCAACTGGCTTTCCGCACAACACGCCTTTCATACAACACCTGCAGACTCTCTTGTTTCACTCCCACAGGCTTTCACCACTCGATCCAGCACACTTTTGTTTTTTACACACAAACTTCCATACCAGCAGATACAAGAAAAGGTAAGAACGGACAGCCGAGCTCGCCCATGCAGTGTCTGGCTACGGGCCATTATGGGCTGCTCTCGTCACTAGGAGATGAAATCAGAGACAGAGATTACATTTCCCCGTGACGTTTCATGCACATGCAATAGTGTTCACAAATGTTATAAGCGATGCTAAATAAAGAGTTACTTTTCAACCACTATGTAGTATCAACTAAGCGTTGGACGGTCCGACATTCTCTGCCTCTGTCCGTTGTCCTGCCGAAAAGCTGTAATACCATAGCCTTTTCCGGCCGTAAGCTGCCTTGTCTTCTCATTAGGCCATCGGCTTACGTGCATGCCCATGATGCCTGTCCGGAAATGAAAGAGTTAACATAACTTATAAAGGAACTAATGCAAAGCTGTGCTTGGATTAAAAAGTAAAAGTTTCGTATTATTCGAACGCAGTGTAGATTTTTGTAAAGCAAAGCTGTTCTTGGATGAAGAAACAAAAGTTTGGTATAATTCGAAAACAATGTACATTGTAATAAAACAAATCTGTGCTAGGATGCAGAAACGAAAGTTTCCAATAATTCGAATTAAATGTAATGTATATAAAATGATATCAAATCTTGACAGACCAACATTTGGCTCGTTCTAATTATGTCAGATATTTATTAAAAAAAAAAAAAAAAAGAATTGTACATCAGTCGTTTTTTTGTTTGTTTGTTTTTGTTAAAGCGCACTTATCAGCTCAACAGCTGCTGGAGGCTGATCAAATTCAGGATCTATAACTCAAGCTAACCCATATAACACGCTTTAAATGCCTCAGACACCACGCTTCCTATCCTATCTTATCCCGTAACTCGAAGGTCGTATGGGCATCACAGATGATCGTTTAACCAGCGTACTCCATCTTTATCTGTCATCAGCAACCCTCATGGCTTCGCTCAGTGTCAAGCCAGTCCATTCTTGAATGTTGTCCTCCCACTTCTTTTTTGTCTCCCTCTTCTTCTGCCTCCTTGCACTGTGCCTTGCAAGATGGCCTTTGCAAGGCCTGATGCTCTAGTGACGTGGCCATACCATAAGAGTTTCCGTTTCTTTACCACTGTGAGCATGTCATCGTGTTGTCCAATGGCTTGTGTGATGGTCTGTCGGACTTCGTCGTTGGTGATGTGCTGGGTATAGGAAATGCCCAGAAGTCTTCTGTAGTGCCTCATCTCCATGCTTTGTATTCTTCGTTGAAGATCTGCTGTGAGGGTCCATGTCTCGCAAGCGTATAGGAAGATGGAGATGACAAGAGAGCGCAGCAGCCTTACCTTGGAATGTAGACTAGATGGTCCTGTCTTTCCAAATGGGCTTCAACCTTGTCAGAGCAGCAGTTGTTTGAGCGATCCTGGAGAGGACTTCCTGTCGGGACCCATTGTCTAATACAATGGCTCCTAAATATTTGAAACTATGCACTGTGTTGAAGGATTGGCCTTGGACTTTGATGTCCCTGTTGATGCCATTGGTGTTGTTGGTCATCATTTTGGTATTCTTTGCACTTATTTCCATTCCACAGGCTCTGGAGGTGCTGTCAAACCTCTATACCAGCTGTTTAAGTTCTTTTTCCTCTCCAGCCAATCCATCAATGTCATCCGCAAAACGGAAGTTGGAGATTGCTCTACCCCCTATGATGACTGTGCCTTCGTGATCTGCAAGGGTATCTGACATGATGCGCTTTAGGAGATGTTGAAGAGTGTTGGAGAGAGTAGGATGCCTACCACGCTTAGCAGAACTAAATGTATGCCGGTTGACTGGAGCTTGTCTTGAATTCTTATTGTTTTGGCCGTTTACTGGAGCTTGTCGTTACAAATAAATAGTTCGGGTCAACCTGAGAGTCGAACTGTACTCAAGTTCTTCTGGATAGCAGTTGTGCATTTTACCTCTTGAGTCCCTGTGGTATTATAACGCGAACACGAAGAAGATGGAATAGGGGTCTTTCGGGAGCGAGTGATTTTCGTTGTGAAAGTGATTCTGCACCACTTTACGTGCGTGAAGTCAGCAGTTTATGCTCTCATTATTTATGCAAAAGTGAACTCTTAGTGGTTTCGTGGGAAAGGAATATCCCACGAAGCTTTTTTCGTGGGTAAATTTTATTTATTACATAGCATGTATGACATCGAAAATGATGTGATTTTGTGAAAGGGCCCTTACGTCACCATTTTAGAAGTGAAAATGGGGATCTGCATTTGTTTGAGTCTTAGAACGTAGTTTAAAGCGAAATACTGGAGTAGGTCAAGTTTGTCATCGTGTGGCATATGAAGCCGCCTCGCGGCATCCACGAAAAGAGAGTGTTACGTTTGCGACGCGCACGATAGTACGTGTGAGACGCGCACGATAGATCTGATCGTTTTGTTTTGCAAAGCATTCAGTAACAGAGTGTATTTACCTTTGATTTGATTTTGCGTTGTTGTTAGAAGAAGCTTTGTATAACGTTGGTGGTTTTCGTTGGTCGATATTGTTGGAGAATTCTCTGGAGTTGCTTGTTTATTGTCGATCGAAGCTTCGCGATAAATGTAGATAGCTGAGAAAATTCTTGGACTGTAAAGAAAGTTGTATGACGTAAAACAGTGATGACGAAGTTTATTTTGATTGGTTATAACGCGTCACTCTGGAATATTCTGACGTTATCTTAATCTGGAGTCTAGAAAAAAATTCTTTAATTGATGCACTGTGTTGTGAAGAGAGAGAGAGAAAGTGAAAAGCGATTGAGCGATCAGTTGTTGATGTACGCTGAATAAAGTTGGAAAACTTCATACGACGACTTCTGCCTTGTTGCTGAGTGAACAGGTTGCGTGGATAAACGAATCCCAATTACACTTATCAGGATTTCAGCATTGGGGCTGAATCAACTACTGGATAAAAACAAAACCAACATCGAGTGTAACAGAGAGACTAGTGCGGAATCACTTTCACAACAAAATCATTCGCTTTCGAAAGACCCATATTAACGGCACAATTATGCGATACCGTAATAACAATTCCGATCATAACAGAAAAAGGGTGAAATTGGACACACCTTCAAAAAGCACCGCTTTGAACCTTGTGTTATCACGAAACCCTTTAGTTCTCTTTTCCAAACGAAAAGTAAGAGGGGGGAGGGAGAGAAGATGAAGTAGGTGGATAAGTCAGGCACGGTGGCCTAATGGTAGAGCTTTGGCTTGCGGATCTGAAGGTCCCGGGTTCGAGCCCAGGCCGGGGCATTGTGTTGTGTCCTTGAGAAAGACACTTTACTCCCGTTTCCTACTCCTTCGGATGAGAGTATAAACCGAGGTCTAGTCTGTGTGTCGCATACATTCCATCATAACGGACTTTAAAGATCCTGACGCCCATGTCCTAGACGGGCGAGTGCCGGTGACAAGAGCACACTCAGCATGCACCTAGGTCCTTCTCCCCCATCCCTGGCTGCCCAGGATTGTGCTCAGTTGTCTGGAGGCGTTATTACGGTGCGCCCAAAGGCGGCAAGTTGGCGCCTCGGGCGGCTTGAGTTAGATCCTGTATCGGCCAGTGCCTTGAGCAGCTCTTAAGCTGAAAAAGCGCTATATAAGAACGATTAAATAAATAAAATAAATAAATAAATAAGTTGAGTGAGGGTGAGTAGTATGGTGATTAATAGAAGGGGAAGGGTGGGAAGAGAGGCGGACAAAACAGTATCTTCCCAATAGGACAAGCTTAACAAAATCTGGAATTCCCCGTCGCCAAAAGAATAGGGGTGAACAGACACACCAAGGGAGGTAAGCAGTCACAAAAGAAGATTATTGTGGACAGCAGGGAGACAACCCTGTACAAGGTCGTCATAACCCTGAATGTGTTAACACCGAGTCTCTAAAGCCTTGTAACGTCACTCTATAACGTAAACGCTGTTTTAAGCTGAGGTTGCGGATTCGAATACTCCGTTTTGCCCCGAACGATCACACCGTATCGGGCATTCTTCATTTACACTGTAAGCTTACTCGCACGAGCGCCATCCGTGAACACAAGAAGTGTGGAATTACTAAGCTCAGCACAAAATCATGGTTTAAACCGGGACAACAGTTATTGTCGAGGACAAGTTTGTATAGGACCGCCCTGAGTACCGGACCCCCAGATTCGTGAGAACTATAACAACATAAGACCTATTACAAAAAAAAAAGCAATCAATCAAATAAATAAATAAATGTAGCAAACCGTCACGCGCGTGCACCTGACCCACCCCCTACCTCCCTCCCACCCACCCCCACCCCCACCCCCACACAAACCAACAACAACCTTGGCCTGTTTTAATCCGTGCAGACTGCGGATCGTGCTGAGCTAAAACAGCGTGATGTACCTGTCAATAGCCACCCATGCTGGTCCACGGGTAGGGGCTAAACGAGGGGCAGGCCATGGGCGCGAGGGTCTATTGAGGTGCGATGAACTGCCCACTCAACTGCAGAGTGTCTCTTTCACTCGGTTTCACTTGCCTGAGGTGTAGAATACCCCCTCCCGCCCCAACACCCCACCCTCCCACACCCCAAACCGTCTCCCCCTTTCTCCCCTCACCTACTCTCCTCCGAACCCCCCCCCCCCCCCCACTGACCATTTCCACTGCCACCCTCCCCTTTTTTTCTCAACCTCACCTACCGCGACGTCAACAGTTTATTCTGCCATTAGTATGCGCAGGGGAAATGTCACGACCTCTTTCTTAACGGTTTTGTGGGATATTTTGTTTATCACGTCGTCTGTACGACATCCAAACTGATGCGATTTTATGAAAGGGACCTTGAACTCAACCAATTTAGATGTTGAAATGGGGACCTGCGCTTGATTCGAGACTTCTGGAAGTAGCTCAAGTTCGGCTGTACTACCGCCATTGAGTGGAGTAAGAAGTCACCTCGCGGCAACCACGAGTGCGGAATCACTTCCACAAAGAAAATCACTCGCTTCTGAAAGATCTCGGATCGTTGATGAATGACTGTGACGCAAAAATAGATTTCTAAGAAGGCTTTTAGCTTAACTCTCTTCCATCATTTCTGTAACTTCAAATGTCGCGAATCTGATGCAGAATCTGAATCATGTCGTGACTACTACTACTACTACTACTACTACTACTACTACTACTACTACTACTACTACTACTACTACTACTACTACTACTACTACTACTACTACTACTACTACTACTACTACTACTACTACTACTACTACTACTACTACTACTTACTACTACTACTACTACTACTACTACTACTACTACTACTACTACTACTACTACTACTACTACTACTACTACTACTACTACTACTACTACTACTACTACTACTACTACTACTACTACTACTACTACTACTACTACTACTACTACTACTACTACTACTACTAACTACTACTACTACTACTACTACTACTACTACTACTACTACTACTACTACTACTACTACTACTACTACTACTACTACAACTACTACTACTACTACTACTACTACTACTACTACTACTACTACTACTACTACTACTACTACTACTACTACTACTACTACTACTACTACTACTACTACTACTACTACTACTACTACTACTACTACTACTACTACTACTACTACAAATACTACTACTACTACTACTACTACTACTACTACTACTACTACTACTACTACTACTACTACTACTACTACAACTACTACTACTACTACTACTACTACTACTACTACTACTACTACTACTACTACTACTACTACTACTACTACTACTACTACTACTACTACTAACTACTACTACTACTACTACTACTACTACTAACTACTACTACTACTACTACTACTACTACTACTACTACTACTACTACTACTACTACTACTACTACTACTACTACTACTACTACTACTACTACTACTACTACTACTACTACTACTACTACTACTACTACTACTACTACTACTACTACTACTACTACTACTACTACTACTACTACTACTACTACTACTACTGATGACGATGGGATACGAGGTCACACATTTTTAAGGCAGAGATTTTTATGTTTATTATGGTAGTCTAATATTATTGTAAAGCATAGTTGATCTCAGTTTTTAGACAGCGATACCCCGTTATTGAAGTCCCCTGTATTATTTCTCCAGTCTGTCCTATCGCCAATGGTGGGCATAAACGTTAAACTTCAATATTCATTCATTCCTATCCTATCCTCCTATCCTATCCCATAACTCGGAGGTCGTAGGAGCACCACAGATGATTGTTTAACCAGCGTACTCCATCTTTCCCTGTCCTCAGCAACCCTGATTGCTTGATTCATTCATTCATTATTATTATTATTATTATTATTATTATTATTATTATTATTATTATTATTATTATTATTATTATTATGTTTCATACAAATGCAGTATTTATAAAAGTTATCAGTCCTTTTTTAATAAGGATTTACTTTTCAACCACCTTGTATAGCAATTTATCAAACCCATGTTCAACACATGGCGGCAAACTTATCCGTAACCTACCGACGGCTATTTCAAGATCCATGACCAGGGGCATTAGGTGTTAGGGAGGAGCTAACCGAGAGCAGGGGTCTCCCTCGCAAGGGGTCTGCAACTGACCAGAGTCCAGTTTAGCACAAAGAGAGCAGTGGCACAGAGAGAGAGATTGATTGATTGATTGATTGATTTGTTTATTTCCAATAGGGCACACCCCTTTAGGAAGGAGTATGTGAACCATTACATTGACAATCCAAAGATTACATCTACATGTAACAGCAAAAACCGTATCGACTTCCTTTATGAAAGTACTATGTCTCTCGATTTGAAAGCCTTGTATAGGTATATACACAAATTTCTAACAGTCGTGGCGTTGGTAGCAGACAATAACAATTGGAGATGAGAAGCACATGGCATCCTGTAATATTTTTTAGCAATGAACTTGTTCCTTAAAGTTTCATAAAATGGACAGCAAAAAAGAAAATGAATTTCATCTTCCACACCATTGTTACATAAAGGGCAAACTAAGTCTTGCGGTCTATGAAATCTATATCTATAAAAATGTACTTTAAGGTCAGAGACTCCAAAACGAAATTTTGTCAGGATATACTTTAGCTGACGATCAACATCCAAAGAAACATATGTAGGAGTGTTATCAAGGGAGTTACAGAACAATCTATACGTGGAAAATCTATCACTTTCATTTATATGACCGAATACATTCTGCCATTTGCAATCGATTAAACGTTGCTTAAAGACACGCAAAAAAATCTTTTATAAAACCAACACCCTGCTCTTGCCAAACAAAACCATACCCATTTTGAAATAGGCAAGTTCTTATGTTTGTAACCCACGTTATCTTTCCCTTGGCGTCCAAATCTTTTAACATTAAATAAGCTTTCTTCGGTATTCTGTCATTTGACATTTGAATCAATTTGAACCAGTAGCGAAGGCAATTAACAATAGAATTTATAATTATAGGATATCTGTTCAATTCCTTATAAATAAAATCATTAGGGGTGCGTAGATTTACATTCAAAAATTTCTTTAAGGCAAACAAATGGACTTTTTCACAAGACTGTGCAGCTGCTTCAAACCCCCATAGTTCGGATCCATATTGCATAATTGGCTGTACTTGACAATCAAACAGTTTTAAATAGACATCTAAGGAATGATTATTGAAAAAGCGTAGTTTCTGAACGATACACAAAAGAGCTTTCTTCGCTTTGCTAGCCAAGTCTCTGCATGCAGCAGAAAAACTTAGCTTAGTTGAAAAATAAATACCCAAATACTTATATGCATTAACCACCGGCATAACAACACCATCAAAAAACCATATTTCCCTTGCAGACAGATAACCTCCTTTTCTAAAAACAACAATATTACTTTTTTCCATATTAACTTTCAAGTCTAAATTGTTCGCAGTTCTTTGTAAATTATTTAATTGATTTTGAAGACCAGTAATGGTTTCTGACAAGAGTACAATATCATCAGCAAGTAAAAGCACAAAAATTTCGAAAGCATCCAATGATAATGTAACACCATGACGTCCGTTTCTAATAACTTCAACAGCAAGGTCGTTAATAAAGAGTGAAAACAGAATTGGACTACATATATCCCCTTGTTTAACGCCGAGAGAACAAGAAATAGGATGAGTTAACTTAGCGCCACATCTGACCCGGGCTTTCACACAAGCATACATGCTTTTCACACAGCGAAAAAGTTTACCTTTAATTCCATTTTTAAGTAAAATAGGCCACAAAAGATTTCTATTAATAGAATCAAAACATTTTTCAAAATCAATAAATGCGACATACAACTTACGATTTTTAATAAACTGTTTCTGAACACAAGACAAAAGTGTAAAAAGATGATCAATTGTTGAATAGCCACGTTTAAATCCTGCTTGAAATTCACCAGTTAAATTATTTTCTTCTGCCCATGTTTGCAAACGCTTATTGATAATAAAACCATACAGTTTACTGCTAACGTTACAAAGACTAATACCTCTATAATTACTAGGATTATTCGCATCACCTTTCTTGTACAATGGCAAGATAATTGACTCAGTCCAGCTATCAGGGTAAAGACCTTTATCAAACAACGCATTGAAAAAAATTACAAAAAATGGTGCTATGTGTTCTGCAGAGAACTTCAAAAACTCTCCACTAATACCATCAGGACCTTCAGCTTTCTTCAATTTCAAATTTCTCAGTGCTAAAATCACCTCTTCCTGCGTGATAGGTCTATTAAAAGAAAAATCATTATTGAGCGCATCATCTTCATAAGTATCGTCGTTACCATCAGATATATCATTTTCCAGAAGAGATTTAAAATGTTTAAACCAATCATCGACAGAGATTTGACTTCTAACATGCTTTCTTTTAGGAATAATTTTATGTACAGTGTCCCAGAACTCTCTTTGACATTTAACAGATGCAACCAAAGTTTCAATCATCATATAATTATATTGTTTTCTTTATAACAAAGTATGTTTTTATACTCTCTCCTGTTTTTACAAAATAAAAAACGGTCAGCAGCACTCAGTGTGCGCCGAAACTTTTTCAATGAATTTCGTTAGCTTCTTGCATTCGTCATCAAACCAATCATGGCTTTTCTTTTTTCCATTTAAGCATACACGCTTTTTCATGCTCACAGCAGCCTTTTTTATGCAAGTATTAAACAAAGACAATGCAGCATTTATGTCTGTGTCGATTGCCTGGATGGAGTCTTTCATCATTAATTGTATATCTTGTGAGGGTCCATGCTTCAAAAGCCTTATTATATGACAGCATTTTTTCTGAATTCCAAACATATTCCTATCCTATCCTGTCCCATAACCCGAAGGTCGTAGGGGCACCACAGATGATCGCTTAACCAGCATACTCCATCTTTCTCTGTCCTCAGCAGCCCTCATGGCTTCGCTCAGTGTCAAACCAGTCCATTCTCGAATGTTGTCCTCCCACCTCTTTTTCGGTCTCCCCCTTCTTCTACCTCCTTGCACTGTGCCTTGCAGAATGGTCTTTGCAAGGCCTGATGATCTGGTGACGTGGCCATACCATCGGAGTTTCCGTTTCTTCACCACTGTGAGCAGGTCATCGTGTTGTCCAATGGCTTGTGTGATGGTCTGTCGGACTTCAACGTTGGTGATGTGTTGGGTATAGGAAATGCACAGAAGTCTTCTGTAGCACCTCATCTCCATGCTTTGTATTCTTCGTTGGAGATCTGCTGTGAGGGTCCATGCTTCGCAAGCATATAGGAAGATGGAGATGACCAGAGAGCGCAGCAGTCTTACTTTGGAATGTAGACTGATGGTTCTGTCTTTCCAAATGGGCTTCAACCTTGTCAGGGCAGCAGTTGTTTTGTGCGATCCTGGAGAGGACTTCCTGTCGAGACCCATTGTCTGACACAATGGCTCCTAAATATTTGAAGCTGTGCACTGTGTTGAGGGATTGGCCTTGTACTTTGATGTCCGTGTTGATGCCATTGGTGTTGTTGGTCATCATTTTGGTCTTCTCTGCACTTATTTCCATTCCATAAGCTCTGGAGGTGGTGTCAAGCCTCTGTACAAGCTGTTCAAGTTCTTGTTCCTCTCCAGCCAATCCATCAATATCATCCGCAAAACGAAGATTGGAGATTGCTCTGCCCCCTATGCTGACTGTGCCTTCGTGATCTGCAAGAGCATCTGACATGATGCGCTCTAGGAAGATGTTGAAGAGTGTTGGGAGAGTAGGCATCCTTGACGCACACCGATTGTTGTTCTGAACCAGTTCCCGATGACGCTGTTATGGAGGACTGCACTGGTAGCCTTGTCATACAGGCTTTTGATGACTTCTATAATTTTAGGGCTGATGTTGTACACTTTCATGGTTGCCCATAGAGCTGCATGCCAGACTCGGTCAAATGCCTTCTTGAAGTCTATGAACACATGATATAGATGTTTTGGTGCTGTAGGTATTTCTCACAGATTATTCTGAGGTTGAAAATCTGTTCAGTGGTACTTCGCCCTGCCATGAATCCTGCTTGTTCTTCAGCTATGATTTGTTCAGCTTGTGGTTTCAACCTGTTGAGTATTATTTTCAGGAGGACCTTGCTGGGATGGCTGATGAGGCTGATGGTGCGGTAATTTTCACACTCCTGAAGGTTACCTTTTTTGGGAAGAGTGATGACAAGCGACTGGGTCCATGGTGTAGGCCATTCCCCACTCTGCCAGATCTTGTTACAGATAATGGTGAGAGCATCAGTCATCGCTTCTCCTCCTGCTTGTAGCAGTTCCGCTGGTATGTTGTCCACTCCCGCTGACTTCCCTTTCTTCAGCGATTGCACTGCTGCCTCAACTTCTTCCCGGAGAATTGGGAGGATTCTTCTTCTTCTCTGCTCTCGGGACATGCTAGAACTGATGGGTCTCCATTTGGTGTATGGTTGTAAAGGTCAGAGCAGTACTCTGTCCATCTGTCCAAGACTTCTTGTTCTTCTGTAAGGCAAATGCCAGACTTGCTTTGGATAGTGGAGACTTTGGGCTGTTTAACACTTGTCAGCCGCTTCACAGTCTGGTAGGCCTTCTTGCTGTTGTTCTTGTTCAGATTGTTCTCTATTTCCTGGCATTGATCTTCTATCCAGTTCTCCTTTGCTGTGCGCATGCCTTTTCGGATGTCATTGTTGATTTTTCGGTAGACATCAGCTCCCTGTGAGGTGTTCTTTTTCTTTTTTAACTCTCTTCGTTTATCACACAGATCCAAAAGTTCAGGTGTGATCCACGGCTTCTTCTTTGGTCGGTGCTTGCCAAGGATCTCAGTGGCGGCATCTGTTACAGCTGAGTTGAAGGTATTGGTCATGGTGTTGACATCTACTTCGCCTGCCCCAAAAATAAGCAGTGGTGCAAATTTCCCTCCAATTGTGGCCTGAAATATTTTTGCCACCTCCGGGTCTTGCAGTTTGTCCAGGTCGAACTTCAGCCTAGTGCACTTTGCTGTATTTACTCTCTTCAAATGGAGCCGGAAAGACATCATCACGAGATCGTGGTCACTTCCAATGTCTGCTCCTGGAAAAGTGCGTGTCCTGCCAATGTTGATGCTTGATCTGAAGCGTTTCTTGACCATGATGTAGTCGATCTGGTTGTGATGTTCCCCGCCGGGACTGTGCCATGTCCATCGTCTGGATTTTTTGTGGAGACCAAGCGTGTTTGCCAGTACCAGATTGTTGTATCTGGCAAACTCCAATAGCCTCAGACCCCTGTCATTTGTCTCGTTGTTGCAGTGGGGTCCGCATGTGTCTCCCCAGTTGTGGTGCGCATCTTGGCCAACCTTGGCATTCCAGTCGCCTTGCACTATGACTATGTCCTTCTTCGGCACTTGGTCAAGGGCCGCCTGTATATTTTCATAAAAATCCTCCACTTCGCTGTCTTCATAGTCTGATGTTGGAGCATAGGCCTGGATGATGGTAATGTTGAAAGGGGTTGCTCTCAGACGGATGGTAATGAGTCTACTGGAGACTGGGCGGCAACCCATGACAGTGGCTAGAATGTTCTTGTGGACCAAGAATCCAACGCCGTGTTCGTGCCTGTCATCTCTACCGCTGAAATAGAGCTTGTGGCCTTTGTCAGTCGTTGTTTCACCTAGGCCTTTCCAGCGCAGTTCGCTGATACCTAGAACGTTCCATCGATAGTGGTCCAGCTCGTGGGCCAGTTCTTCTAATTTTCCTTCCGCAGTTAGGGTCCTGACATTCCAGGTTCCTATGACGATGTTGTTTCTCGTGCGGATCTTGCTAATTTGTCCATCAGTAGCATACTTTTCACCTCCGTCCTGGTGGCCAACGGAAGGCGCGGTCCTTGTGTAGCCGGGCGACGACCGATCCGGCATGGAATTAGTGGATAGCCTCATCATGTGTTGTGTCTTGGGCAAAAAAAGACCTGGCAGGGCCCATTCCTCTCCAGGCTGTTGGCCACAGCCGAAATCCACGAATACAGTGTGGCTCGCCTTGGCCCTGAGCACGTGGTCGTTGAACCTGTAGTAACGTGAGGTTCCTCCGCCCTGGCCGGTGACTTCTGTGTAGAAGACTTTCGCCCAGTGATGCCGTGCTAACATCACCCCTGTTAGTCGCCTCTTACGACACGCCGGGAAACGTTGGGTCTATTCTATTTGCCCGAACCCACAGAGCACCCAAACATATTTGTCAATAAAAATTAACTCATCATTTTGTTTTGGCGTACACATATTATCAGCTGGAAAAACTACAGATAAGACGACAGGCAAATGTCCAGAGTCAGTTCTATCACAAACAGTCAAATTACATTTATCAAGAACAACGGCAAATAATTCAGCAGACATCAAAAAGTAATCAATAACACTGCAACCATTGTCACTGATGAACGTGAAGCGGCCTTCTTGGTCGCCATAACACATTCCATTTAAAATACATAAATCCAGAACAGTGCACATACTCAACAAAGATTTGCCAAAACTATTTACCGTTGAATCTTGAGAGCGTCTACTAACAATATCATTATCATCACTCAGATTATCAAAAAGGTCTGGGTCAGCGTTTACAGTCTGTGAAATATTGGAAGTGCGACTATTCAGGTCACCAGAGATAAGGACAAAATAGTCATGATCCATAAGAGCCGAATCTAAAAGACAGTTTTCCAACATATTAATCCCATCACCCTCAATTTCTACAGAAGAGTAATATTTTGAACCTTCAGGCGGCGCATAAGCACACACATACAAAACATCTTTGCCCAAACCAAATAAAGATTTATCAATCACAAACAATAGGAAAAAACCAGTGTTTACATTGATTTCTGTGACATAAGGTAAAAACTCATTTTTCACAAAACAAATGACACCACCAGAGGGCCTTCCTGTATCAGACAATTTTTTAGAGGGTTGACAAAAAGCTTTGTAACCAGGCAGAAAATCGTCCTGTAAAGAGACACTAAAAGTTTCTACCAGGCAGACAAAACTAAAGGAAGAAATAAAGTGAAGAAAATCTCCATCACACAACTTCGAAGCCAAACCATTAATATTCCAGTTCAAAAAGGAAAAAGACCTATCATGCAAAAAAATGTCTTCAACACTATCATCATCTGACAGCGCCCCAAACAACGACTCGTTAAAAACACTACATGTAGGCCTTAGCCTATGATCATTGTGAGTTACTGCGCTAGTGTGCGTACCAAACAAGCGTGCACTTGAACTACTATCAACGTCTTGCAATCCATTCATAAAACCCGTTACACAACCATCATTAGGAGCACGTGAACAATGTACTATTGAATAATCGGTTGCACACGGTTTCTGCAACCCCAAACACTTGGCAGCGACAGGTAAATCAACACTGGAGTTTACAAAATCACGGCAATTTCCTTTATCGTAACAGTTTACACAATTACACAGTACATGCAGTTTTTGACAATGTGCGGGGCGGCCACAACCCTATTTCTGCCCCACCTCTCCCTCAACCACACCCATACCATCAGACGCCAGAAAATATCTCTTTCCATCAATCATCAAGTGATCAAAAATCATTGACACATTTTGCCCAGTCGCTTTTTTCTCCTTCATAATGCTAGCCAGTTTCTTCCTGATTTCTCTGACTCCTTTGGAAAAATCCTCCCCAATGAATATAGTTGTCCCTTTCAGTTTCTGTTTAGCTTTTAAAATTGCAATCTTTTGTTTGTAGAAAGCAAACTTTGCAATGATGGGGGAGTTGGGGTGGGAGCCCACACGATGCACTCTATCAAAAACAATATCCTCAGCCAATTCCAATTTATCAGTACACAATTTTCTCAATCTCTCTTCACAGTCTTTGTTTGTTTCACCATTCTCTTTGTTCAGCCCATAAATCAACAAATTATTTCTTCTGGACCTGTTTTCTTGATCGTCTGATTGTTTTTCCAGGGTACTGACACGATTCATCAATTTCTCAACATGTTCTCTAAGCGAAACATTTTCTGTCTGCAAATCACTGACCTGTTCTTTTAGCTCGCTCATTTCTTCTTGTAATTTGCCAACGTTGTCTCTAATCGCTTGCATGTCCGCCTTCACGTCGTCCAGTTTTCCGTTCACCGAGGTGTCCATGTCGTTCAACTTGACCATAATGTCGGCTAAAGACGGGTCGCTGGTGGAGATGTTTAGCTTGCTCTGTCGCGTAGATGGTTTCGATGTAGCCACACCACCAGTACCACTGCTTCCTTGCTTGTTGTCCACCGGGCCCGGGTTAAGTTCCACGTCCCCCGCCATCACCAACAGTAAATTAGACCACGCCAGGTAAGACAAAACAAATCCCATGAAAACGCCGTCAAGCCTGCTTCTCAAAAACACCCGACGAAAGGCCATCTTCTTTACAAACTGTCTCCTTTTCTCCATAAAGGCTTGAAATGTGAAGAAAAACGAGCCACACATGACTCGAAAATCAGTATTAGAGCTTGGCATAGCACACAGCAAAAGTGTACAAAACACGAGAAAATTAACTGTGTAGTCAGTCACGGACGAGAGCTCAACAAAACACGTCCTTCTCCGACAAGTGGTAATCACACACTCCACAGAGAGAGAGAGAGAGAGAGAGAGAGAGAGAGAGAGAGAGAGAGAGAGAGAGAGAGAGAGAAAGAAAGAAAGAGAGAGAGAGAGAGAGAGAGAGAGAGAGAGAGAGAGAGAGAGAGAAGTCGAAGTCGAAACCTTTAATAGGATAATAGCATTAGGTCCTATGGACCTGTCTTACAGCTAGTCCTTAATAAAATTGTAAAAAAAAAAAAAAAAAAAAAAAAAAAAAACAGAACAAACAAAATAATTAACATAAGATTGATTGCAAACTAACACAAACCTTAACAATGGTAAGAATTAAAAAAAATTACTAAGAAAATTAATGTACCGAAATACACATACTCCCTCCCCCCACCTTCCTTCAATACCCCTTTCCTACTCCCACTCTCCCCACCCCCTCCACCACAACCACACACATACACAAGCTATTTGAATATGAATATGAGAAAGAGAGAGAGAGAGAGAGAGAGAGAGAGAAACTTGATACCGGGGTAGTATTGTAGATGGCTTCATCGAGTTTTTTTCCTTCACCGGTACTGTTGTTGTTGTTGTTGTTGTTGTTGTTGTTGTTGTTGTTGTTGTTGTTGTTGTTGTTGTTGTTGGTAGTCTTCTTCTTCTTCTTCTTCTTTCTTGGAATCATAGCCAATAAGGGAAGTATAGACAATGGTCCAGATTGAACAGATCTGTAACATTTTTTTTTTTTTGGGGGGGGGGGGAAGGGTGAGGACGTTTAGAGAATCATGGGACGGGGGATAGGGTGTCGTATGCTACATGCTTGATGCGATCGTGTTTTTGTTACACTCGGTTTGATGATGGTGTTTTCTTTATCAGTATCTGATTCAGCCCCGATGCTTGAATTCCTGATAGTTGTGTAACTCAGATTCGTTTATTTACGCAGCCCGCTCAATCAGCATACAAGTCACAAAGTCGACCTATGAAGTTTTCCACTTTTATTCAGCATACATCAACAACTGCATACAATTCTCAACTCAACTCAACAACCTCACAAAACACACGGAGCATCGAATATATAATTTTTTTTCTCCTTCGGGATGACGACAGGTCGTTCTAGAAAATGACGCATTACAACCAACCAATCAGAATTAAAGATCGTCATCACTGACTTACGTCATACTTCTCTCTTCCTGCCAAAAGAATGTTCTCCATTATCTACGACCATCAAGAAACTTCGATCGATAGTAAACAAACAGATCCAGAAAATTCTCCAACAATATCGACTAACGAAAATTATCAACGTTATACAAAGCCTCTCCTAACAACAATGCAAACTCAAATCAAATGTAAATAAACTCTATTATTGAATACTTTGCAAATCGAAACGATTAGATCTATCGTGCGCGTTTCCGACGCACTACCATTCGCATTTCAACGTAACAGTTTTATTCCCATTACTTTGGTGAGAGTATTACAATCTCTCTCTCTCTCTCTCTCTCTCTCTCTCTCTCTCTCTCTCTCTCTCTCTCTCTCTCTCTCTCTCTCTCTCTCTCTCTCTCTCTCTCTCTCTGTCTTTCTATCTATCTCCCTGTCTCACTGTCCTCTCTGTCTCTCTCCGTCATCTCTGTCTCTCTCTCTTTTTGTCTCTCTCTGTCTCTTTTTGTGTATATTTGTTTGCCGTCTATATTTCTGTTTTTATTTATTTGATTTCATCTCATCGTTGTTTTCCTCTCGCCTCGTTGTTTTACTGTTGAGGTGTAATCACCTAGTTTCTCCAACCTTCATTTTTCTCTGCCCCAAAATTCATCAGTCGTCGGCAAACGTTTTACCTGTCACCCTCAGAAGCCTACGGAAGTAGTTTTTTTTCCCCCAAGGCCAGGTATTATTGTCTACTTTCGTCAAGACGTTTTACATCATTACAACCTTTTTAAGGTACTTTGTTTCTTAAAAAATTCTATCAACAATATTCTGCTTCTTTCAGCTTCCTGACCCACCTTCCCCGTTTTACCCCTTCCTCCACACAACCTTGCCCCTTCCCACCCCTCAGCGACAGTTTATGACGTGCAGATTTATACTTGGTTATTATGAAACAATTTCTGACGTCACCATTACGCCACATTTTTCCTGCTTCTCTTTCGCCCTTTCGAGATACAGTAATATAAAATTCGGACCAGTGTAAAAAAGACAAAAGGTAAAGGTGATCCCATAGCCTTGTGGCCGTAGGGGAGCGTGATGTTGGAGATCACACTTATCTTGGGCCAGCGTAATGAGGGTGATGCCCATCTCTCTCCCTCGCTGCTTTACCTTCCCC
Source organism: Oncomelania hupensis (assembly GCA_036898135.1). Classification (NCBI taxonomy): domain Eukaryota; kingdom Metazoa; phylum Mollusca; class Gastropoda; order Littorinimorpha; family Pomatiopsidae; genus Oncomelania; species Oncomelania hupensis. The sequence goes on from JBAHVR010000293.1 coordinate 288,229, forward strand.
ACCCTTAAGAGAGTAGGTACTCAGTCACATTTGAGTCAACTGGGGGCGTTGTTGTTTGTCGCTTCACGTTTTGCGGTCACCCATCCAAGTGCTAACCGCACTGGACGGTGCTGAATTTACGACACAGTAGCGAGTGCTCCAACCACTGCGCTATCCGACACCCCCGGACCAGTGTAATCGTTGTTATATAGATCTAGTGCAGTTCCAGCTCAAGAGCTGCTCAAGGCGCTGTGGGGATAACAGGATCTAACGCAAACCGCAGCAGTTCCGTAAGTCGGTATATTTGCGGCATTCTGATTTTTTTTTCTCCTTTTCTGACGCTGGCGTCTGTCATCAACATTGACTCACACTGCGTTACTTTGCAACAGTCTCTGACGTCTCCCTCATAATCCATCCGGTTCTCGCGTCAATTACTAGTCCAGAAAGACTTCTTCAACGACTGGGGGGTCAGAATGCATCAAGCCGAGGGTTCGGTGGAGTCTGTACAATGGTCGATTAGGCTGGAGTTCACAGTGAAATGATGTACGTTAGATTCTGCAAAGGTTGTGACAGCTGCTGCTGGGCAGTGCCACCAACACCCGTTGTATAGCAGAGATAACAATGCACGACGTCACCGTTGGCCGATACATTATAGCTGAGACATAAGCCCCTACGTTCTACATTAGTCCGGCGATTGCCTCAGGAGTGTCAGACAGGCTGTATGATTGGGGTGGCCATGTGTTGAGAGCATCGCAATAGCTTAATAATAATAATAATAATAATAATAATAATAATAATAATAATAATAATAATAATAATAATAATAATAATAATAATAATACACAGATTTAGATAGCGCACATATCTCACGCTAACATGGCGGTTCACGGCGCCTAGTTGGTAGAGGTTTTGCTTGACGGACTTGCTCTTACCGTTTCCGTGGACCCAAGTGTTCCATTGGACGAACCAAATCTAGCTTTGTCCCTAAATCCATCCAACTATTAAACAAACGTTAATATGTGTATCTGAGAAGGAATAGAAGCGTGTTATGGTGTGCGTGTTTGTGTGTGACTTTGTGTATTGTGTGCGCGCGCGTGTGTGTGTGTATGTGCCTGTGCGTTGGATTGTCTTAATTTTTATCCCCTTCAACTGTTTCCATTCGGGGACTTTTCGGATTTTAGTACTTTATTGTTGCCCCTTTCTTCGCGATAGTCTATGCATTTTTTTTGTTCAACCCTTTAATGAGTGAATGTTTGTAATTGTACTTTCGTACACATTTATTGCAATTTGTTATAACACCACCAGCTAAAGTATATCTTACTCTCTCTGTTAAAGATAATAAAGTATTCTGGAATCTAATTGAATCTTTGAATCTTATTTTTTTCTTATGTGTAATGTCGCTCAGGTTGCGTCAGGCGACGGGCCGCTGTCATCATTGTAAGATTAACCAGCAGTTAAATTGTGCAAATGTTTGGAATCGCAATACATTTTGTTTCATGCAAATGCAGTTCTATTTATGCAAATACAGTTCTATTTATGTAAATACAGTTCTATTTATGCAAATGCAGTTCTATTTATGCAAATGCAGTTCTATTTATGCAAATACAGTTCTATTTATGCAAATACAGTTCTATTTATGCAAATGCAGTTCTATTTATGCAAATGCAGTTCTATTCATGCAAATACAGTTCTATTTATGCAAATACAGTTCTATTTATGCAAATGCAGTTCTATTTATGCAAATACAGTTCTATTTATGCAAATGCAGTTCTATTTATGCAAATGCAGTTCTATTTATGCAAATGCAGTTCTATTTATGCAAATACAGTTCTATTTATGCAAATACAGTTCTATTTATGCAAATGCAGTTCTATTTATGCAAATGCAGTTCTATTCATGCAAATACAGTTCTATTTATGCAAATACAGTTCTATTTATGCAAATGCAGTTCTATTTATGCAAATACAGTTCTATTTATGCAAATGCAGTTCTATTTATGCAAATGCAGTTCTATTTATGCAAATGCAGTTCTATTTATGCAAATACAGTTCTATTTATGCAGTTCTATTTATGCAAATGCAGTTCTATTTATGCAAATACAGTTCTATTTATGCAAATGCAGTTCTATTTATGCAAATGCAGTTCTATTTATGCAAATACAGTTCTATTTATGCAAATGCAGTTCTATTTATGCAAATGCAGTTCTATTTATGCAAATACAGTTCTATTTATGCAAATATGCAAATGCAGTTCTGTTTATGCAAATACAGTTCTATTTATGCAAATATGCAAATGCAGTTCTATTTATGCAAATACAGTTCTATTTATGCAAATACAGTTCTATTTATGCAAATACAGTTCTATTTATGCAAATGCAGTTCTATTTATGCAAATGCAGTTCTATTTATGTAAATGCAGTTATATTTATGCAAATACAGTTCTATTTATGTAAATGCAGTTCTATTTATGCAAATGCAGTTCTATTTATGCAAATGCAGTTCTATTGATGCAAATACAGTTCTATTTATGCAAATGCAGTTCTATTTATGCAAATGCAGTTCTATTGATGCAAATACAGTTCTATTTACAAAAGTAATCCGCCAGTGTCACTAGGGAGTTACTTTTCATCCACCCGGAAGCTGTTAGGTTCTGAATGGTTCTGTCTGCCCTGTACATTCACATTCGTGTGCAACAGCTGTGAACGCTTAGTCAATTATATGCTTGTCTACCCCGGTTATTGAGAGGACAGGGCCTATACGGGTGTTGCGATGGCATTGATGTGGAGGTAGTGGGGTATCCATCCACACATAGTGTAACTTGAATATGTAACAGTTGGTGCGGGATGGGGGTGAGGGGGGGTGAGGAGGGGGAGTCTAGTCACGGTGTGCGTCCTACCGCCGTAGCTCAGTTGGTAGAACGACCTCCTGGAACTCCGATGACACAGCTTCGAAACCCGTGTTTGGCAAGATGGAAAAACGAGCCTACTTGTCATTGTCCGTCTTAGCAGTCTGATTGCTCTGGTGGTTCAGTGTTGATTTAGGTCCCTAATACTCTGGATTAACAGTCTTTTTTTAAAATGTAGTTTTGTTTTTCTTCTGTGGTGAGCAGCTGCAACTCGGCAAGGCACTATTCGGTCGTCGTAATAACATGTAATGAGGCGAGAAACAATATCTTGTCATCGGTCGATGCCTGCTGGCCCGCATGGTTGCAAGATACGATTGTCACTGCCTGTAGAGTAAATAAGGTTCAGCTATAATCGTGTCAATAGCAAATAGCCGAAGTCTAAACTGGACATCAGCTGAACAATGCTTGGATATCACCTGGGCAGTTTAGCTTCTATATTAATTGTTATTGCCAAGTGTTCATTCAGAGAAAAAAACAACAACAAATATCCAAGGTTTATGACAATAGTTCAATTCGTCATGAACGTTCATGCAAAGAGAGAGAGAGAGAGAGAGAGAGAGAGAGAGAGAGAGAGAGAGAGAGAGAGAGAGAGAGAGAGAGAGAGAGAGAGACTTTACACTTTACACTTTAGACCTTAGACTTTATATTGTTTTATTAAATAAAGCAATTTGCTTATATCAGGGGGATGGGAGGGGGCGGAGGGTACAATATTAAATTAGAACAAACAAAACAACAAAACCGTCCATTTTGCCTGCAGTTTACGAATGTTGTTGTTTATAAAGTCTGATATTTACAATATATATTATATCTAATTCACAATGCTATGCAGATCCAAACTCAATATTTATTACGTCATTTATCGATTATTTTGTCTTCACGGAGAGAGAGAGAGAGAGAGAGAGAGAGAGAGAGAGAGAGAGAGAGGTGGGAAAGGAAGGAAGATGGGGGGGGGGGGGTTGATAGGGGGGTCAGACAGGCAGGTAGACACTCAGAAAACTTTGTGGTACACTTTAGCTGTGAACTATTGCTCGTAGCGACGTTAACATCTTCTCTCAGTATCTTCGCTTCCTCTGAACAAGCTTCTTTTTTTTCTTTTTTTTTTAAATTTAGTTTTAAAGCGAAATATATACATTTATTGAGAATCTTGTATAATCTGGTGTGGGTTTATCTCTGTCGACCTTTTTTTTTTTTTCAAATGTCGCCTATTAGGAATCATCGCTTGGTACGAACTTATACGAACTTAGGTGGTTTAAACGCTGTACTGGCTGCGCACGTCTTATTGTTTATTGGGGTTGGCTCTGTGTGATTTTTAATAGTTTTAGTTTATTAAAAAAAAGATTCGTATGTAGGGCATTTGAATATTGTTTTGATTACTGTCATATTACTTATTTTCCCCGTGTCACTAAGTGGTACTTTTTACGTTGAGCTATTTTAATAATTGCTTCATTATTAACTCTTAATGCTGATGTCCTCCTTCTCCTTCTTCTCCTCCCCCCCCCTTCTCTCTCTTTGTTTGTTTGTGTGTGTGTTATTTGTGTGTGTGTGTCTCGCTTTAAACATGCCTTTATATATTTAGATGTGATTTTTGTTATTTCTTTCGATGTTTTAAGTGTTTTATCTCAGAATGTTGTACCGTATTGTTCAAATATTTAATAATAATAATAATAATAATAATAATAATAATAATAATAATAATAATAATAATAATAATTATTATTATTATTATTATTATTATTATTATTATTATTATTATTATTATTATTATTATTATTATTATTATATAGCGGGTACTCCAGCCTATGACTAGACTCACCACGCTTTACATAGTCATTACATATAAATACATGCACTCGATCAAACATCACTTTTGCTACGATACACCGAAAGACGTAACAGTAAAGGTAAAAACTATTTACAACTATGTACACAAATGACAAAAAAGACAAAAATAGACTATTTACAACTATGTACATAAATGACAAAAAAGACAGAAATAGAATAGCATCCTTATCCTTGTTATGTGTGATGTTTTTATATACTTTTTACAATGTTTAACCGTTTTATCTCATAGTGCTTTAACACATTGTTTACATATTTATCTTTGAGAGAGAGAGAGAGAGAGAGAGAGAGAGAGAGAGAGAGAGAGAGAGAGAGAGAACGCTTAGAGCAAGTTTTAAGTTTCTTATTATTATTAAACGAAGTGGTTTTAAATTTTTTTTTTATTATTAACGATACAATTAAGCAAACAAAACTTGAAAGACAGAAAGGGCAGACAGATAAGACAACAAGCAAATCTTGCACAGAGTTTAAAAGAGTGAGAAAAAGGCTGGGCGGAGCGTTTGCTCCCAAAATGTCAGGGCTGGGGGAGGGGCATCGCCCAGTATCCCCCCCATTTTCCTGCGCAGAGGGAGGGACGTCCGATGCAACGATCGATGAGAATAGAGAAAAAACACAATGCTGGGAGGGAAAACATGGAAAAGACAGACTGGGGAAAAACGTATTGCGCTTTTAGCTCAAAATATCATCGTCATTGTCGTCGCCGTCATGATCTTCTTCTTCTTCTTCTTCTTCTTCTTCTTCTTCTTCTTCTTTTTTGTTTCTTTCTTTCTTTCTTTCTTTCTTTTTGTCTTCTTCTTCTTCCCCACCGCCGTAGCTCAAGTGGTAGAGCGTTCGCCTGGCATACCGATGACCCACGTTCGAATCCCGTAGTGGGCCAAATAAAGAGTGGCCATTTTTACAGTCCATGTTAGCAGTATGATTGCTCTGGTGGTTCAGTGTTGATTCAGGTCCCTACCCCTCGTTCACTGGGATGGCTATCCCCGTCTGCCATATCGCCAATGGTGAGTGTAGACCTTAAACCTTAATGTTCATTCATTCATTCCTTTTATTCATTCATTCATTCATTCATTCTTCTTCTTCTTCTTCTTCTTCTTCTTCTTCTTCTTCTTCTTCTTCTTCTCACCACCCGATACACATCGGTCGAACGCTACCAGAAGCATGATTTTCTAGTCGCCTCAACAGGCCGTAAAGCATGCTCTTATGCTTCGGAGCATGCTTCCTATACGCTTCAAGCGTTATAGTGACGGAAAAAGCGCAATTTCACTGTAAATATATACAATATGTTGCTCTACAACATTCCGCTTTTTCCGTCTCAAAAACCCATTTGCTTTGTTGGATTCTTAAATTATATGAAACCAAGTATGGACACTATCCGGCGTCAACAAACGGTTCAAAAGCATTCTCAAACTGTTGACCTACCTAGAAACAAATACAGTTTGACCTAATTCGTCCCCTAGAGGAGACGAAACTGACATTTTCTATTTTCATGAGTTCATTGGCCAATGCTCCTAGGGCTTGAAGCGTATAGGAAGCATTCTCCGAAGCATAAGAGCATGCTTTACGGCCTGTTGAGGCGACTACAAAAGCATGCTTCTGGTAGCGTTCGACCCAAAGAGGGGCCGGGTAGCTCAGTTGGTAAGAGCGTCTTGCTAGTAACCGAAAGGTCGCTGGTTCGAATCCCGGATTGGTCAACGTGTGATCATATTATTTTCCCCTTTACCAACAACTGGCCCGCTGGTGTCAGTATAAATCGGTCCAGTAGTCACCTATATGCGAAAGTGTCGTGTGACTATTATCTACAAACAACAACAACAACAACAACAACAGCGTTCGACCCATGTATACCGGGTGTTCTCACTCGGTCTGGTGCCTTCTTTCGTTCTTTCCTATTTCTTCTATTTCTTCTTCCTGTATACAGGTACAAGTGAGGAAGTGTTACGTTTGCGACGCGCACGATAGTACGTGTGAGAGGCGCACGATAAATCTGATCGTTTTGTTTTGCATAGCATTCAATAACAGAGTGTATAAATTTGCCTTTGATTTGATTTTGCATTGTTGTTAGAAGACGCTTAGTATAATTTTGATAATTTTAGTTGGTCGATATTATTTGAGAATTTTCTAGAGTTGGTTGTTTATTATCGATCAAAGCGTGTGGATAAATCTAGTGGTAACTACGAGACGCTTCCATTCTAATTAAGGTTATATGACGTAAGACAGTGATGACGATGTTAATTCTGATTGGTTATATTTGTGTCCCGCTCGAACACTCGAACGTTCTCTCGAGTATAGAGAGACTATATTTAGTGCCGCACTGTTTCAGTTGAGAGAGAGAGAAAGTGGAAAAATGATTGTATGCAGTTGTTGATGTACGCTGAATAAAGTGGGAAAACTTCATACGACGACTCCTGCCTTGTTGCTGAGTGAACAGGTTGCGTGGATAAATGAATCCGAGTTACACTTATGAGGATTCAAGCGTTGGGGCTGAATCAACTACTGATAAAAAAAACAACAACGAGTGTAGCAGGAAGGTTTGATTGTTTTAGTCTAACATAACCCTAACCCTAACCCTGCGTTATTCCTTTTGTGTTCAATTATGACCGTGTCAGTGCTATTAAGCGAGAGCTGTTTCTTTAGTCCGCGTACAAAGAGAGACGTGCTTTCTTCATTCATCGCATGCCCTGTTACCCAACGTCTGTCTGTAATTGGTCAGCCCGCCGCCGTCGCTCAAGTGGTAGAGCGATCGCCTGCCCCACCGATGAACCAGGTTCAAATCCCGCCCTGGGCGAAATGAAAAAGTGGTCATTTTTCACTGTCCATTTTAGCAGTATGATTGCTCTTTGGTAGTATTCAGAAAGCAGTACGGAATTACCCACCGCTTCGCGGATTTAACCCCTGGATAACTGCTTCCTGCATACCGCTCCTGGTGGTTCAGTGTTGATTTTAGGTCCCTACCCCTTGTTCCCTGGGATGATTATCCCTGTTTGCCATATGGTGGGTGTAGACGTTAAACCTCAATGTTCGTTCATTCTATAATTGGCTGTAAGTACATTTGGAAGGGGAGGGGTGGGGGAAGAATAGATAGGAAGGGAGAGAGAGAGGGGGGGGGAGGGAAGGGAGCAAGGGGCTGATGACTTGAATGCCTGAGAGGGGAAGGAGATAGTGAAGAGGGAGATAAACTCCAGTTATATTTCTTTAGGCGAGTCAACTTTATCACTATCCCCTCGTTGGGGTGCCGGGGTTTTTGGTATAAATAGTATCCCCACTTTGGAGAAATGCAGTGCTTGAAAGTTCCCACTGTTTCTTTCACTCTCATTTGTTCTTTCTAGTTCCTACTCTGTTCTATCAATCTACCATCTTCTTCGCTAGACCAGTCACCTACCTTTTTTTTTCAAGAAAACCCTACCAAAGCTCCTCATTTGTGTATGGAGTCTGTGGGGTCAGCTTGGGGCTATAGGACGCTTTCTGGCAAATAGTCACTAAAGCTTTTTATAATATTATTATTTAGCGATGTAGGCATTTCATATGTATGTGTTTTGTTTTGTTAATATTTTGTTAATATTTTATAATGATGTTTATATTTTATTACGTTTTGATAAACGGGGGTTTGATAAATTAGAGTAGGCTATAGCCTCAGTGTCCCCTGCATGGGGTGCCTTTATTGTAAAGTGACCGTCTGTTGGAGTGGCTTCAGTGTTACCATTTGGGTTGTTTTCAGCAGATCTTTTATACTAATCAGGGGTGAGTCCTCTTTCAATCAAGTTGTGGTCCTTATTCGGCTGTTTGCAGTCTGCTGGACCCTGTAAATAAAGACTAACTAAATAACCTTTATCACTTGAGCTCTACACCATCTTTTGTTTGGTCTCCCTTGTCTCATGCGAAAGAGTTTTTTTGGAGAGACAGAATGTGGAGTGATGCAATCGAAGGAGCTAAAAAAAGGGTAAAGGTAGTCCCATAGCCTTGTGGCCGTAGGGGAGCGTGATGTTGGAGATCACACTTATCTTGGGCAAGCGTAATGAGGGTGATGCCCATCTCTCTCCCTCGCTGCTTTACCTTCCCCACCCTTAACCTGTACTCGGTCACAGTTGAGTCAACTGGGGGCGTTGTTATTTGTCGCTTCGCGTTTTGCGGTCACTCATCCAAGTGCTAACCGCACTGGACGGTGCTTAACTTGCGGGCGACACAGTAGCGAGTGCTCCAACCACTGCGCTATCCGACACCCCTCATCGAAGGAGCTAAAGATACAGATTATGGGAAAGGAATACAAGCAGAGAAAGAAAGAGAGAAGAGAGGTGCATGATGCTGTGATCGAATACAGAACGGGCGAGAATTAAGGTTGTGTGCGAAAAATAGCTAAGCTGGTATTGCTAGTAACCGAAAGATCCCTGGTTCGAATCCCGGATTGACCAACATGCGGCCATATTATTGTCTGTCCCCTTAACATCAACTGGTTCGCTGGTGTCAGAATAATGTGACCAAACGTCGCCGATACGCTCCAGTTTGTTGTGACTATAATCTACAATTAACCCTTAGGGATCCGGGTTGGTTAAGGATACATACGTTTGAAGTCTAAATGAGCATCAGCGATTCGTGTAGAAGATTGTTTCTTTCGCGCCTCCTTTCTCTTCTTCACTCCACGCCCTCCTTCACCCTCCTCCCCACCATTCTGTTATATATCCTACCTTCCTTTCCTCTCGTTCTTTCCCCTGTCTTCAGGAATCTGGAGTTTGCACCTCGCTGAAAAGGCTCAAGGTCCAAGGGTCATATTTACTCTCCGATTTAGGAGAAGGAAAAGCGGCGAACAAAGGGACATGAATGCGGCTGACTGCACTGCATTGTATATTGGTCACAAAACCGCGTCCTTAGGGAAATGGTGGTACAAAAAAAAAGAGAGAAGAAAATTCGACTGTTTGAGAGAAAGGATAACTCAGAAACTCAGGAAATTTTAATGCGAGGCCACCAGCCTGTACGCATGGGGGTAACAACAGACATGGAGAAAAAGAAAGAAAAGACAAAAATCACCAAAGATTTCAAAAATAAATATGACAAACACGCGTCATTTGACAGAATGTGTCTCAAAGAAAAGTACAAATATTTTAAGTTACTTTCAACTCAACAATTCTTCACGTGTTTTTTTCATTGCATAGCACATAAACATCGCTACGGATCTTTTAATAATCGTACTATCACTTTGTAATAAGAAAAACATCAATGGTGGTACGTCAACATTGAAGTACCTCAAAGTGTATTTTTCACGAATACCCTTATACGCTGGACAATACCACAAAAAATGCATTTAATTTTCAACAGCCGTACAGAAAGGGCATGTCTTTGGAACAACACTGTATCTTTTATTTCCATTCAAGTCTATTATGCCTAGACGTAACTTTACAAAGATATTTCTGAACTTATTTACAGTAATATCTGTTAAGTATTTCTCACACTGCAATAGTGGTTTAAAAGAACCATAAACTGAAAACCTTTCGCTATCCATTAATTTACTAAACCATTCCTGTTTGTAGCAGTCTATCATACGTTGTCTGAAAACACATAAAAAAGCTTTCTTATTTCCTACTCCCCCGTTCAACCAAACATGAGAAAAACCAAACATGTCAAAACAGTGTTATATATTGTAAACCCAGTTATGTACATCACGCTGACCTACAGGGAGAGAGAGAGAGAGAGAGAGAGAGAGAGAGAGAGAGAGAGAGAGAGAGAGAGAGAGAGAATGATTCAGCCCCCGCCCCCCCCCCCCGCTCCCCCTCCCCTAGTCTAGAAAGTGCGAGAGCGCCTACTTGTGCGTGTGCTTTCGGTGGAAGTGTCCATGAGCAAGAGCGAAAGAGAGGGAAAGAGAGAGGAAGGGAGGGAGAGAGAATGAGTGTATATGTGTGTGAGAGAGAGAGTGAGAGAGTGCATTTTTATGAGAGAGAGGGGGGGGGGGGGAAAAGAGATAATGAATGAATGAATGAACGAATAAACATAAAAGGCAATGCTGATTACTCCATTGAAGTCTTTCATTTCAAAGTGACCAGTCGATTGGTAATGTTACTCGGACCGCTGGACTCTCACAATAAGAGTTGATGCGCTGACCATGGCGTTTGGTAGTGTGGCCGGGTAGCTCAGTTGGTAGAGCGGCTTACTAGTAACCGAAATGTACCTGGTTCGAATCCCGGATTGGCCAACGCGTGACCATATTATTTTCCCTTACCATCAACTGGTTCGCTGGTGTCAGAATAATGTGACCAGTAGTCGCCTATACGCTCCGGTGTCGTGTGACTATAATCTACACTTACCCTTCATGGCGTTTGGAGTATAGCGTTTTCCGCTGGTCACTCAACTGGACAGTGAAGTCGTAGTGTCGGTTATGTTATGTTTATCAGTTTATAGTCCCCTCTCTTCCCGTAAGGATTTTCAGAGAGGAGACTCGAGTGTCCAGCAGTTGAAATATTCATCACCCAACACAGCTGTTTTTCTCATCCGTCTCCAAACGCTTCGCACAGCAGTTTTTAAAAAAAAAAGTAGAAGACGAAAGAGGAGGAGAAGGAAGAGTAGGACGAATTTAATTGAAGTCGGGTTGCCCATGCAAGAACTATCTGACTCGCCAATATATAAAATCGTGTGTGTGTGTGTGTGTGTGTGTGAGAGAGAGAGAGAGAGAGAGAGAGAGAGAGAGAGAGAGAAAGAAATAGAGAGAGAGAGAGAGAAAGAAATAGAGAGAGAGACAGATCGAGAGGAAGTAGAAGAGACAGATATACTGTATAGAGAGAGAAAGAGAAGAGAGAGAAAGAGACCGAGACAAAAAGGAAAAGAGAGACAGAGAGAGGGAGGAGAAAGAGCCTGACGAAGGGAGGAGGAGAGACAGGGATGGGGGGGGGTGGAGAGACCGAGAAGGGTAGGAAAAGAGAGAGAAAGAAAGAAGAGAAAGGAAAGAGAGACAGTCAGAGTGAAGGAGAGAGATCGACTAAGGAAACAGGAGAGGGTAGATGCATGAAACAGATGAGGATGGTAAATTATTGTTGGCCAGGCCTGAACGGTACTTGTACTGGGTGTTACGTGATGGACAGAATAAGCGCATCAAGGGAGCGCTCGTAGATTACCTCCGTCCGACCACCAGCACCCCTGAGCATCCAGAGATCAGCAAAACCCCGTTCTTCTGCTCTGTGTTCTTTGAAAAAACTTATCTTTTTTGCTCTGAGTTCTTCGAAAATCCGGTCCTTTCTACTGTATGTTCTTTGAAAATCCGGTCTTGCATCCATAGATCAGGAAATCCCCGTTCTTTCTACTCTTGTGTTCTTTGAAAACCCGGTCTTCCTGCTGTATGTTCTTTGAAAACCCGGTCTTTTTGCCCCATGTTCTTTTCAAAATCCGGTCTTTCTGCTACGTGTTCTTTAAAAATCAAGTTGTTTTTTTCTCTGTGTTCATGGATAAAATCTGGGCTTTTTTGCTCTATGTTCTTTCAAAAACCGGTCTTTCTTTTCTGTGTTCTTTGAAAACCTCGTCTTTCTGCTTTATGTTCTTTAAAAAAAACTGGTCTTTTTGCTCTGTAATCCCGAAAACCTCGGTTTTTTTTTGCTATAGGTTCTTTGAAAACCCGGTCTTTCCGCTCTGTTCTTTAAAGACCCGATTTTTTTTTGCTCTTTGTTCTTAGAAAAGCCGGTCTTTCTGTTGGGTTCTTTAAAAACCCGATCTTTTTGCTTTATGTTCTTTCAAACTCGTTCTTTCTGCTCCATGTTCTGTTAAACCCCAATTGCTCTGCTCTGTGTTCTTTGAAAACCTCGTCGTTCTGCTCTGTGTTCTTTAAAAACACGGGCCTTTTGTTTTATATTTTTTTGAAAACCTGGTCATTCTGCTGTCATTATTATTATTAGTAGTAGTAGTAGTAGTAGTAGTAGTAGTAGTAGTAGTAGTAGTAGTAGTAGTAGTAGTAGGAGTAGTAGTAGTAGTAGGAGTAGTAGTAGTAGTAGTAATGGTCGGTAGGGACTACTGGTGTAGTGCTGGCTCCTGAACATCTCCACAAAGAGGTTAAAGCGAAAGGCGCCCCCTCTACAAGTCCCAGGCAATAAGGATGGGTTTGTAACACGGTTTGCCTCCTAGGGCAGAAGGCAGACTGACCAGTCCGAAGCCCACTAATCAGGCCCTCTGTCCTCCAGTGTGCCTCATTAGAGCTGCCACACAAACTACGCTTGGCAACAACCAGCTGGCCATAGTGCCATTCACAGTGAGTGTAGCTTACGTCATTGAAAGAATAAACTTAAAAAATTAAATTTATAAAGTACACTTTTTAGAAATGAATACATTCCGTGGTTTTGTGCCTATTATTGGCAACAGCTGTTGACTAGCCAGCTAACATTCTGGAGCTAAAAATAGCACATACCCAAACCGGTAAGAGGCAGAACTCGTTAAACAAAATTGCCCCTAAGCTTTTTTTTTTTTGTTTTAGGTTGATAAAATAGACCCACTCGATCCCACTCCACCCCAGACACCATAGACGCACTCTTCAAGTCACGTGGTTCACGCAAAAATAGGGTGAAAGGTCACACGGCAACGGTATTGATGTCCGTTAAATCCGGCAAGAGACAGAGCCCGTAAAAAAAGTGCTCTTAAAAGTTTTTCGTTTTATGTTGATAAAATAGACCGCATCCCACCCTTAGACACCACAGACACCCACAGACACCACAGACACCACAGACGCGCTCTTCAAGAGGCATGGTTCACTCAAGCATAGGGTCAAAGGTCAGACGGCAACGGTATTGATGTCCGTTAAAACAGGGGAGGCACGGTGGTCTAATGGTAGTGCTTTTGGCTTGCGGATCTGAAGGTCCCGGGTTCGAGCCCTGTCCGGGCTATTGTGTTCTGTCCCTGGGAAAGACACTTTACTCCTGTTTCCTACTCCTTCGGATGAGAGTATAAACTGAGGTCTAGTCTGTGTGTCGCATACATTCCATCATAACGGACTTTAAAGATCCTGACGCTCATGTCCTAGACAGGTGAGTGCCGGTAACAAGAACACACCCAGCATGCACTTGGTTCTTCTCCCCCATCCCTGGCTGGCCAGGATTGTGCTCAGTTGTCCGGGCGTCAGACCATGCGCCCAAAGGCTACGGGTGGCCGTCTCGGGCAGTTTGAGTTAGATCCTGTATCGGCCAGCGCCTAGAGTCTGGTCAAGTACGGCGAGATAAGTGCGCTATAAAAATCCTCAATAATAATAATAATAATAATAATAATAATAATAATAATAATAATAATAATAATAATAATAATAATAATAATAATAACCGAAAAAGGAAAATTCCAATCGTTACTGGGGGTTAAGCGTTTACATAGACTACCTTGAATACCATTCTCCAAAACACGTGACTCGAGCTAGATGCACGTGCGATCGACGAGGCGCGATCCTCTGACGTAATTTAAAAAAGCTTTGATGCTTGATACGTCGTGCGTCCACGTGAACAACGATCTTTGCGGATGTTGATTAAATTCAGAGAAAGAGCGATAGAGAGAGGGAGAGAGAGGTCTGTGGGTGATGGTGGGAATAGGGTATTTTAAAGACTAATTAGCTTTATTATTTACCCGAGCCTCTCTGCTGACCAACACTGTCTTCAGAGTCACGTATTTAGACAGGCTTGTCAATTCACATCGTAAAAATTTCGGAATTATAATCTCTCTCTCTCTCTCTCTCTCTCTCTCTCTCTCTCTCTCTCTCTCTCTCTCTCTCTCTCTCTCTCTCTCTCTCTCTCTCTCTCTCTCTCTCTTATTTAATAACAAAGTTCCATGGCCATAAATGTAACACAAAAATAACACAACGATGATGATGATGATGATGATGATGATGATGATGATGATGATGATGATGATGATGATGATGATGATGATGATGATGATGATGATGATGATAATAATAATAATAATAATAATAATAATAATACAATTTATTATTATTATTATTAATGCGTCTGACCAGCGATTTGACCACGGGGAATCTTCGGCGTTCTTGAAAGAGTATTTAGATATATCGCTTTTTCCTCTAACCAGGGGAATGTTCGACCTTCTTGAAGAGTATGTAGATAGCTCTTTTAACTCCAGTAAGAACAAGTCTGATGTTTCTTCGAAAATCGAACTCGGACCTGTCTGAAAAAGTGACGCACCAGCGCAGTGGTTGGAGCAATCGTTCCTAATTCCAGGTTTGTGCATCGTTGAAGCCCGTATAATTAACACGGGTGAAGATCATTTGGTTGAGACCGCTTAAAGTAAAGCCCGACGAGCACCAGATGACTGAACATTGAGGTTTAACGTCTACACCCACCATTGGCGATATGGCAGACGGGGAACAGAGGGGTACGGATTTACATCAACACTGAACTCACCCGATCAATCATACTTCACGTTCACTGGGATTCGAACCTGGGTCATTTATTTTAGGACTCTTTCCTTACCTTTTATATTAATTTTTTTCCCTTCTGTTCTGTGTGCTGCAGGTTGACGTTCTGCATGTATGAAGCTGGCATTGTATCACTGTACGGGAATCCAGCCAGCAATATCTAACACAGACTGAACATAGCAAACGAGATTTCAGGAGAGTTTGAAACTTGTTCCTTTACGAGGTAAGTCACCAAACACCCACCCACCCACCCACCCCCCACACATACACACGCACACACACCCACACACACACACACACACACACCACGACAGCATTAAGACAAGTCTGTATCAATTGCTGGGGGGTATTTTTTAATTGCTGTTGTTGATGCTGTTGACTTGTAGGACACAGATCTGTATGTCATCCAGCCCGGTCACTGCGTTCAGCAACACAATCCCGCATGCGAATTCCACGTTCGTCTGAATGCACGAAAAAGCGTCTTGGCTATAGATCATCAATTCTGCCGTGAACTGACAAAACCGAGCAAGTCCACAAAACCTACTTTCGAGAAAATCGACGTTTTGTGTTGCGCTATATTACGCGATCGTTTCTGGAAGTTTAAGGGCATATTATAATGCAATTCCTCGATTTAAGAGTGCATACCTTGAATGTTAAATAAATGTTTGATAGATTTGATGTTTTAAGACTATTTGTGGACTTGCTTTGTTTTGTCAGATTATTCTTGAGATAGATCTTTGTTGAGAACATGACAAAACCAAGCAAGTCACCCGCTTGGTTTTGTCAGTTTATTATTGAATTAAATCCTTGTTAAAAAAATTCACAAAACCAAGTAAGTCAAATCCGCTTGGTTTTGTCAGTTTATTATTAAGTAAATCCTTGTTTTCAAAATTCACCAAACCAATTAAGTCCCATAGGCCGTTTCGTTTCTTTGTTAAAAAGTCTGACGAGATGAGTCACATAAGTTGGGTTTTGTAAGATGTGGGTGCGGCAGTTACAGTGAGTGTATATGTGTGCCTGTTTATTGTTTTTAGCCATTCTTCACTGTTTTTTGCTCTCCCTTCAAAATAATATTAGATGCAGCCAATTTAATTTTAAAAATACAAAACTATTTTCCTTTCAGTTTCCTATTGTAGCGATCTTCCTGCCTTTACACCACGTGTATGTCTTGTATTTTGTTGCCCTTGTTGTGTGTCTGTAATATATTTGTTGCTGTTTGTTTGTGGGTTCGGGCACTGAATAGAATAGGCCCAATGTTTCCCGGCGTGTCGTAAGAGGCGACTAACAGGGGTAATGTTAGCACGGCCTCACTGGGCGAAAGTCTTCTACACAGAAGTCACCGGCCAGGGCGAGGAACCTCACGTTGCTACAGGTTCAACGACCACGTGCTCGGGGCCAAGGCGAGCCACACTGTATTCGTGGATTTCGGCTGTGCCCAACAGCCTGGAGAGGATTGGGCACCGCCAGGTCCTTTTTTGCCCAAGACACACTACATGCATGATGACACTATCCACTAATTCCATACCGGATAGGTCGTCGCCCGGCTCAAGGACCGCGCCTTCCGTTGGCCACCAGGACGGAGGTGTTAAGTATGCTACTGATGGACAATTTAGCAAGATCCGCACGAGAAACAACATCGTCATAGGAACCTGGAATGTCAGGACCCTAACTGCGGAAGGAAAATTAGGAGAACTGGCCCACGAGTTGGACCGCTATCGATGGAACGTTCTAGGCATTAGCGAACTGCACTGGAAAGGCCTAGGTGAAACAACGACAGACAAAGGCCACAAGCTCTATTTCAGCGGTAGAGATGACAGGCACGAACACGGCGTTGGATTCTTGGTCCACAAGAACATTCTAGCCACTGTCATGGGTTGCCGCCCAGTAGACTCATTACCATCCGCTTGAGAGCAGCCCCTTTCAACATCACCATCATCCAGACCTATGCCCCAACATCAGACTATGACGACAGCGAAGTGGAGGATTTTTATGAAAATCTACAGGCGGTCCTTGACCAAGTGCCTGTCGCGTTAGGACTAGTTTTAACTCTGCTTGTTGACTATTTAGCCTTGTGTAGTCTTTGTAACAGTAGAGAGTCAGTAAATTACACAGTAGCAATAAAAGTACACACAGCGAGCCAGACCCCCACACAGCTTAGTGACTCAGCACTGTGTGCGAGAGTCGTAAACATTTTACCCAATGAGAGCTTTGAATCGGACCGTTTTAACCAATCAGAAGCAGGCTAAGTGGGTAGAGCAGTTTTGACTGTGTCAGAGCCTAACACCGCTTTGGTCAGTCGTGTGTGGGACGAGGAAGAAGTAACATCTACTACTTAGCTAGCAGAGAATCTCTTCACTCATAGACCAGGAAGCAGGACTAGGAATCTTAGAATTCTCTCAAGTCATCACGGGCCTGAACTTGTCAAACAGGTAAATGAACACCCTTCTGTTTCATCGTGATATATTTGTATTATTGTTGAAATTATGTTTGTGGAATTTGCTATGCATAAATGTGAATTATTAATCCGAATTTGCCGTACCACGTGGAAGAGCCGACCACGAGCCGAAACACGACCGGTTGCGCCGCCATGTTGTATCCCGTACGGAACCTCTGTTGTTTAACTTATATGTATGTTTGCAGACCAGTGGCTGTACCACTGAATGTTTATATTATTATTAATTCTGTATGTGTATAGTTAGCCACGATTGATATTTATGTATGTATAGGAATTTAGAGTGAAATTCCAGTGGAACCCGGAAGTAGCAGAATGTTCGTCGCTTATGTATAGAGATGTGGAGCTATCACTGAGGGCTACTTGGCTTTCAGTGAGACGCTCTGCACAAACCGATTATTCAGGGTTGTGCAGAATTTCGTCTCTTATATTACAGACGGGCAGGCGAGCTATCCCGAGCTATCCTGTGCACCCCACTCCACAGAAACGACTAGTTGGGTGAGGAACCTCTACCGCACAAGACGGAAAGAGCTGCCTTGAAAGTAACCCTGTCAGACCCCACAGCGTGGCAAGGGAACCCAACTACACAACTACAAAGGTGTACCAGAAGCTACCTCACAGAAGGACTTCGACCGCACCATCAGAAAGTTAAGTGTAATCTCCGAAAGTGCACTTAAACTGATCATAACAGGACCACAGTAGTCCAACTCTTCAGAAACTGTAAAACGGACCACAGTAGTCCAAATCTACATGAGATATTATAGCAAGTGCCCGAGGAAGAAATAACAGCTGCCTAGACTATCAGCGATCGAACTATTAGCATTGAAAGAGACTTTTTAAGTTAGATTAGTACTTAGAGAATCTTGTATAGAGTAGAAGAAATAAATGTGTGATTTCAACTGTTATCAAGTGGCTGGACTACATATGATTCATAGCCGTGTGAAAGCTAGTGTGATAGTATTCTTTTACCATTTTTCTATCTATTTCTGTACCCCAACCTTAACACAGAACGAGCTAAACAAATAAATTTATTAAAGTAATTCATAGGGTGACGTACTAGCAGTTCCCACCGAATAAACGTGAGGGTCCATAATTCCATTGTGCAGAGCCCATAAACCCCACGTGACACTTTAATTGGCGAGCCTAGCCAGGATCTGTGTATAATAGGAATTGGGTATAACCGGATCTAAGTACAATAAAATTAGATAACAGTAGTAGTAGTAGAATAACTTAGAATAGTGTAAGGGTATAACACTGATCAGTTGGGTGCACTATTCTTTAGTTAAAAACTTTTTTGCTTCAAATATTTTTGTGCCTGTATGTTGCATTGTTCTTTTGCAGGTGTTGCTTAAATAACTGTTGTATGCCATTTGACTCTTGTTTTATTCTATTATTGATTACGAATTTAATTGTCTTTGCATTGTTTTTTATTGAATTGCAATATTGCTAGTGTTTCGGTATTCCACGTGATTCAGAGGGTGTTCATAGACACGTTTGGCAATGTCGGACCCAGTGGCCTTGAGATTGCGTTTCAAGGAATTGGGAGAAGCTTTACACTTAGCAGGGGCAGACCTAATTGCGTATATCAATGCAGAGGTAGAGAAGCAGGAGGCTAAGGCAGAGAGAGCAGCAGAGAGAGAGGCTAAGAAACTCGAAGCAGCAGAGAGAGCAGCAGAGAGAGAACAGAAAAAAGCAGAATTAGAGGCAGAGAGAGAGGCCAAGAAATTAGAAGCAGAGCAAAAGAAATTAGCATTAGAGGCAGAACAGAAGAAACTAGAATTAGAAGTAGAACAGAAGAAGGCAGCATTAGCAGCAGAGAGAGATGCAGAAGTTAGGAGATGGGAGTATGAGCGGGCAGAAAAAGAAAAAGAGCGGGCAGAAAAAGAAAAAGAGAGGGAAGAAAAGGAAAAAGAAAGACAGCATGAGTTAGAGCTAAGAAGATTGGGATCAGGAGCTTCAAGTTCTTCCTCAACCCCTTCCCACTCAGATCAGCTAGAGGTAGCATCCAACCCTGTACAAGGAATGTCATTTCCACTGGGAACATTCAATGAGAGAGAGGAAGGTCTAGATCTCTATCTGACTAGGTTTGAGCGTCTAGCAACAGAGTACAAACTAGATCCCACTCATTGGTCTTTCAAGCTTAGTCAAGGGCTTAGAGGAAAGGCTTATGACATCTACAGTAAGCTACCGACTGACAGAGTGACTGACTATCACAAAGTAAAAGAGGCACTCCTAATGGGATTCGAACTAACAGGAGAATGCTACCGGCAAAAATTCCGCACCAACCGGAGAGTGAAAGGAGAGAGCTATGCGCAGTTCGCGGATCGGTTGTCCACAACGCTGGATAAGTGGATTAGCCAGTCAGCCACGGCTAAGACGTATGATGGACTGACAGAACTGTTAGTATGGGAACAGCTACGGGAAACCATGACCCCCGAGCTGAGGACATTCTCAGTAGAGCAGGGCGCGGAAAGACTGGAGGATCTGGTCAAGGTCGCAGATAGGTACGTGGCCGCACACGGAGAAGCCAAGAGCTTCAGGCGAGACCTAAAGCCTAACGGGAAAGAGGCACAGAAACGAAGCCCTAACCGGGAAGAGCGCACCGCGAATAAGCCGAATAACCCCAGACCTGGGCAAAATAAAGGACCCAACGCGGAATTCGGGAAAAGAGGTCCCGCAGAACAGAGACGGTATTGTTCGTTCTGCAACAGAAACAATCACTCCACCGCAGAATGTTTCAAGTTGGCCGCACAACGTAGGGAAGAGCGCGAAAGCCGGCCAGCGCACAGAGTTCTAACTCAAAGCAGCGGTAACAAGCCACACACAATCGGAGATCACCCATCGGTGACAGACACGGTCAAGGTCAACGGAAAAGAAGCGAACTGTCTGTATGACACAGGTCTATCATACGACGCGATAGTCAGCGAATCTCTTGTAGCGCGCGCGGACTTGACAGACAAGACAGTCGACTTACAAGGAGCAGACTTGACGAAACCGACGACTACTTGCCCAATAGCCTGGATCGAAGTAGAGAGTAGGTACGTCACAGGACGAATCCAAGCAGCTGTTTTACAGAAACCCCTGTATGATCTAGTGCTAGGTTGTAGGTATGTGTTCTTAGGCACGCCCCCCAAAACTGTAGAGATAGCTGCAGTGCAAACCAGGGCCCAAGCTAAAACCCAACCACCCCAGCCCGAGTTCGCTCCGAATCCAGGACTCGAAGAGATCAAAACAGCACAGAAAGAAGACACCTCGATAGCGAAGTGCTTCCAGAAGCTACCCAAGGCGCACACACCCCCGCACAAGGGAGACTTCTACATGGAAGAGGGAGTTCTACATCGACAAGGAGATGGAGATCACACCCAACTAGTACTACCAGCCACCCTTCGAGCCCAAGTACTAGAGTTAGGCCACAGCATGCCACTCAGCGGACACATGGGAATTGGAGCCACAGTGCAGAGAATCAGCGCACACTACTATTGGCCAGGAATCACGGAGGATGTCAAGCGCTACGTGAAATCTTGCCACCAATGTCAACGATATTCCCCGCGACATCACACCGTACCAGTTACCTTAGGACCATCGGTAGTAGTCGGCGTGCCATTCCAGCAAGTCTCAGTAGACATAGTAGGACCCCTGCCCATGACCAAGAAGCGGAACAGATTTCTACTCACACTCGTCGACGCATGTACGATGTGGTGCGAAGCAGTCCCGTTGCCAGCGATCGACACCAAGAAGATTGCAGATGCACTCATCGCCATCTTTACCAGAGTCGGATTCCCGGACAGCATTAGAACGGACAACGGATCTCAGTTCACCGGCCGCCTGATGCAAGACGTGTTCGAGTTGATACAAGTTCATCACATTCGCACACCACCATACCACCCCGCCAGCAACGGACAAGTAGAAAGACTGAATGGAACCCTTCTCACCATACTCAGGAAAGTCGCCGACGACAATCCAGAAGCGTGGGACACCTACGTGAATGCGGCACTGTTCGCATACCGAGAAACGCCCCATGCAGCCACAGGCTACACCCCGTCAACATTGCTATTCGGCAGACCTCTAGCAGGACCGCTAGAAGCCCTACGCAGAAGTTGGACGGAAGCCAAGATAGACGACACACCAAGAGGTGCCACCAAGTACGTCGCAGACCTGCAGGAAACCCTCAAAGCAACGTGGAAGAAAGCTGGTGAAGCACTGAAGAAGGCAAGAGCCCGTCAGGCGAAGTACTACAACCGCCACGCTAAGGACAGAGAACTGCAAGTCGGCGATCAAGTGCTACTCTTACTTCCAAGTGGAACCAACAAGCTGGACATCGCTTGGAGAGGACCGTACCGGGTGACTGCCAAGAAATCCAAGACAGTCTACCAAGTAGAGGTGAACGGGAGAGCCCGATACCACCACATCAATCTCCTCAAGAAGTATACGGACCGACCAGCGACCCCCAGCACTCACAACTTGTTAGCCATCGCCATCGCGGAAGAAGGAGAAAGCATGGAGACCAATGCAGTAGAGTACCCCCTGCACTCCAAAGAAACCTACAAAGACGTGATACTCAACGGAGACCTAGCCGCTAAACAGCAACAGCAAGTACGACAGGTCATTCGACAACATCAGACTGTGCTCACAGACCGACCAGGGAGGACAGACCTCGTCGAAGTAACCTTAACGGTGACCGACCCAACACCCGTCCGCCAGAAGCTCTACCCGATGCCCCTGTCTCAGCAGCGAGCCATCAAGGAAGAGATAGACACCTTACTGGCAGCCGGAATCATCTCAGAGTCTACTTCACCCTACAGCGCAGGCACGGTATTGTTGCGAAAACCCAACGGAGAGCATCGACTGTGCATCGACTTCAGACTGTTGAATGCCGTAACGCAGTTCCAGCCAGAGCCACTCCCGGACCAGACAGACCTATTTGCCAAGCTACAGCGAGCGAAGTACTTCTCACGCATCGACCTCAGCAAAGGATACTATCAGATACCAGTACAACCACAAGTCCGAAAGTACCTAGCTTTCAGCACTATGGAAGGACACTTCGAATTCAACGTGCTTCCATTCGGACTCCACAACGCACCCAGCATCTTCAGCGCCATGATGCGAAAACTCCTGGCACCCCTGAGCAGCGAGCACCTACATTCGTTTATGGACGACATCCTCATCGCAACACCTACGTGGGAGGAACATGTCACGCTCCTACAACAACTACTCGCCCGCCTCAGAGACACGGGATTGACGGCAAGACCCACCAAATGTCAGATTGGATTCACAGAACTAGAATTTCTGGGACACTCCATAAGTCAAGGAAGCCTGCGACCGGTAGAGAAGACAGTGAAACGCCTACTCGACGCTCCTAGGCCCAAGACCAAGAAGGAAGTGCAGTCGTTTCTAGGACTCTGCGGCTTCTACCAGAAGTTCATCCCCAACTACAACAGCATCGCCGTGCCACTGACAAATGGAACCCGGAAAATCGCCCCGGACAAAGTCGTATGGACAGCAGAATGTGAGACGGCATTCCAAACACTCAAGGACAGAATGACATCGGCGCCAGTACTCCACCTACCCGATTTGACTCAGCCATTCGTTCTTCGCACCGACGCAAGCGACGTAGGCCTCGGAGCAGTACTGCTACAGCGTGACCCCAAGAATGCAGAGACGTTATTCCCTGTCGCCTACGCCAGCCGAAAATTGCGACCCGCCGAGACCCACTACGCCACGTCGAAGAAAGAATGTCTTGGACTAGTCTGGGCCATACAGAAGTTCCAACTATACCTGTATGGGACCCACTTCACAGTTCAGGTGGACCACCAACCACTATCGTTCCTGGCAGCCTCCAAGTCTTTGAACTCTCGCCTGATGAGATGGGCACTCACCCTTCAGGCGTACTCATTCCAAATCGAGTACATCCCCGGCAAAGAGAACCACGGAGCCGACTACCTCAGTCGCCATCTCGTGGAGGACACAGCAGCTGTCGCCCACCCAACACAACTAAGGGCCACAGCACCAGAATTCGTCCCCGCCCAGTAATACCCTGTCACTAGAGTCCATAGCTACCTGGCACAGCATTGCAGCTCAGGTAGAGCAACTTACTTAGCTTGTAAATAGGACCCTAGGATAGTGCAGCGTTAAACTAGGCTCTGTAGTAGAAAAAGGTCGAATCCAGTAGTCATCGCCTTTTTTCAGTTGAGGGAGCCTGTCGCGTTAGGACTAGTTTTAACTCTGCTTGTTGACTATTTAGCCTTGTGTAGTCTTTGTAACAGTAGAGAGTCAGTAAATTACACAGTAGCAATAAAAGTACACACAGCGAGCCAGACCCCCACACAGCTTAGTGACTCAGCACTGTGTGCGAGAGTCGTAAACATTTTACCCAATGAGAGCTTTGAATCGGACCGTTTTAACCAATCAGAAGCAGGCTAAGTGGGTAGAGCAGTTTTGACTGTGTCAGAGCCTAACACCGCTTTGGTCAGTCGTGTGTGGGACGAGGAAGAAGTAACATCTACTACTTAGCTAGCAGAGAATCTCTTCACTCATAGACCAGGAAGCAGGACTAGGAATCTTAGAATTCTCTCAAGTCATCACGGGCCTGAACTTGTCAAACAGGTAAATGAACACCCTTCTGTTTCATCGTGATATATTTGTATTATTGTTGAAATTATGTTTGTGGAATTTGCTATGCATAAATGTGAATTATTAATCCGAATTTGCCGTACCACGTGGAAGAGCCGACCACGAGCCGAAACACGACCGGTTGCGCCGCCATGTTGTATCCCGTACGGAACCTCTGTTGTTTAACTTATATGTATGTTTGCAGACCACCAGTGGCTGTACCACTGAATGTTTATATTATTATTAATTCTGTATGTGTATAGTTAGCCACGATTGATATTTATGTATGTATAGGAATTTAGAGTGAAATTCCAGTGGAACCCGGAAGTAGCAGAATGTTCGTCGCTTATGTATAGAGATGTGGAGCTATCACTGAGGGCTACTTGGCTTTCAGTGAGACGCTCTGCACAAACCGATTATTCAGGGTTGTGCAGAATTTCGTCTCTTATATTACAGACGGGCAGGCGAGCTATCCCGAGCTATCCTGTGCACCCCACTCCACAGAAACGACTAGTTGGGTGAGGAACCTCTACCGCACAAGACGGAAAGAGCTGCCTTGAAAGTAACCCTGTCAGACCCCACAGCGTGGCAAGGGAACCCAACTACACAACTACAAAGGTGTACCAGAAGCTACCTCACAGAAGGACTTCGACCGCACCATCAGAAAGTTAAGTGTAATCTCCGAAAGTGCACTTAAACTGATCATAAGGACCACAGTAGTCCAACTCTTCAGAAACTGTAAAACGGACCACAGTAGTCCAAATCTACATGAGATATTATAGCAAGTGCCCGAGGAAGAAATAACAGCTGCCTAGACTATCAGCGATCGAACTATTAGCATTGAAAGAGACTTTTTAAGTTAGATTAGTACTTAGAGAATCTTGTATAGAGTAGAAGAAATAAATGTGTGATTTCAACTGTTATCAAGTGGCTGGACTACATATGATTCATAGCCGTGTGAAAGCTAGTGTGATAGTATTCTTTTACCATTTTTCTATCTATTTCTGTACCCCAACCTTAACACAGAACGAGCTAAACAAATAAATTTATTAAAGTAATTCATAGGGTGACGTACTAGCAGTTCCCACCGAATAAACGTGAGGGTCCATAATTCCATTGTGCAGAGCCCATAAACCCCACGTGACAGTGCCGAAGAAGGACATAGTCATAGTGCAAGGCGACTGGAATGCCAAGGTTGGCCAAGATGCACACCACAACTGGGGAGACACATGTGGACCCCACTGCAACAACGAGACAAATGACAGGGGTCTGAGATTCTTGGAGTTTGCCAGATACAACAATCTGGTACTGGCAAACACGCTTGGTCTCCACAAAAACTCCAGACGATGGACATGGCACAGTCCCAGGGGGGAGCATCACAACCAAATAGACTACATCATGGTCAAGAAACGCTTCAGATCAAGCATCAACATTGGCAGGACACGCACTTTTCCAGGAGCAGACATCGGAAGTGACCACGATCTCTTGATGATGTCTTTCCGGCTCCACTTGAAGAGAGTAAATACTGCACTAGACTGAAGTTCGACCTGGACAAACTGCAAGACCCGGAGGTGGCAGAACTATTTCAGGCCACAATTGAAGGGAAATTTGCACCACTGCTCATTTTGGGGGCTGGTGAAGTAGATGTCAACACCATGACCACCACCTTCAACTCAGCTGTGACAGATGCCGCCACTGAGATCCTTGGCACACCGACCAAAGAAGAAGCCGTGGATCACACCTGAACTTTTGGATCTGTGTGATAAACGAAGAGAGATTTAAAAAAAAGAAAGAAAAAGAACACCTCACAGGGAGCTGATGTCTACCGAAAAATCAACAATGACATCCGAAAAGGCATGCGCACAGCAAAGGGATAACTGGATAGAAGATCAATGCCAGGAAATAGAGAACAGTCTGAACAAGAACAACAGCAAGAAGGCCTACCAGACTGTAAAGCGGCTGACAAGTTTCAAACAGCCCAAAGTCTCCACGATCCAAAGCAAGTCTGGCTTATGCCTTACAGAAGAACAAGAAGTCTTGGACAGATGGACAGATTACTGCTCTGACCTTTACAACCATACACCAAATGGAGACCCATCAGTTCTAGCATGTCCCTCGAGAACATAGAAGAAGAAATCCTCCCAATTCTCCGGGAAGAAGTTGAGGCAGCAGTGCAATCGCTAAAGAAAGGGAAGTCAGCGGGAGTGGACAACATACCCGCGGAACTGCTACAAGCAGGAGGAGAAGCGATGATTGATGCCCTCACCATTATCTGTAACAAGATCTTGCAGAGTGGAGAGTGGCCTATACCATGGGCCCAGTCGCTTGTCATCACTCTTCCCAAAAAAGGTAACCTTCAGGAGTGTGAAAATTACCGCACCGTCAGCCTCATCATCCATCCCAGCAAGGTCCTCCTGAAAATATTACTCAACAGGTTGAAACCCCAAGCTGAACAAATCATAGCTCAAGAACAAGCAGGATTCAGGGCAGGGCGAAGTACCACTGAACAGATTTTCAACGTCAGAATAATCTGTGAGATATACCTACAGCACCAACAACATCTATATCATGTGTTCATAGACTTCAAGAAAACGTTTGACCGAGTCTGGCATGCAGCTCTATGGGCAACAATGAAAGCGTACAACATCAGACCTTAAATTATTGAAGTCATCAAAAGCCTGTATGACAAGGCTACCAGTGCAGTCCTCCACAACAGCGCCATCGGGAACTGGTTCAGAACAACAATCGGTGTGCGTCAAGTATGCCTACTCTCTCCAACACCCTTCAACATCTTCCTAGAGCGCATCATGTCAGGTGCTCTTGCAGATCACGAAGGCACAGTCAGCATAGGGGGTAGAGCAATCTCCAATCTTTGTTTTGCGGATGACATTGATGGATTGGCTGGAGAGGAACAAGAACTTGAACAGCTGGTACAGAGGCTTGACACCACCTCCAAAGCTTGTGGAATTGAAATAAGTGCAGAGAAGACCGAAATGATGACCAACAACACCAATGGCATCAACACGGACATCAAAGTCCAAGCCAATCCCTCAACACAGTGCATAGCTTCAAATATTTAGGAGCCATTGTATCAGACAATGGGTCCCGACAGTATGTCCTCTCCAGGATCGCACAAACAACTGCTGCCCTGACAAGGTTGAAGCCATTTGGAAAGACAGGACCATCATTCTACATTCCAAAGTAAGACTGCTGCGCTCCCTTGTCATCTCCATCTTCCTATATGCTTGCGAAGCATAGACCCTCACAGCAGATCTACAACGAAGAATACAAAGCATGGAGATGAGGTGCTACAGAAGACTTCTGGGCATTTCCTATACCCAACACATCACCAACGACGAAGTCCGACAGACCATCACACAAGCCATTTGACAACACGATGACCTGCTCACAGTGGTGAAGAAACGGAAACTCCGATGGTATGGCCACGTCACCAGATCATCAGGCCTTGCAAAGACTATTCTGCAAGGCACAGTGCAAGGATGTAGAAGAAGAGGGTGACCGAAAAAGAGGTGGGAGGACACCATTCGAGAATGGACTGGTTTGACACTGAGCGAAGCCATGAGGGCTGCTGAGGACAGAGAAAGATGGAGTATGCTGGTTAAACGATCATCTGTGGTGCCCCTACGACCTCAGGGTTACGGGACAGGATAGGATAGGATAGGAAAGGATAGTTTGTTTGTTTATTTCCACACCTCGTGGAAGTTGCCGCGTAGGCGGAAGATCTACAGGATCCTTCATGGTGGGCAGGAAAGTACATGAAGAAAACTCTTTTTAAAAAAGCCGAACACGTCCTTTGCTGACCGAAATTTCGTCATCATTTTCACAGGAAAATAATATTGCCTAGCAGCAATAACATGGATTCTCACTGGTCCACTTTATCTTAAGGCGCTTTCTCATTGGTCGGGAGGACTTACTTTTCTTTGTCAGATTATTGTAGAAAATGACGTCATCATGCCAACTCGAGCATCAGCCAGAGGATCGCCGAAACAAAATCGCAGGGGACTTGCTTGGTTTTATCAGTTTATTCCCCCACTTAAATTTTTTTTAACAAGGACTTACTCTATGATATCTCCAAATCTAAACATAGTTCGGATTTGATTTTTACGGGTAAGATGCGTCATTCTCTTGCAAGTTTGATGGCGCAAAAAACTCATTTTCGACCTTAGGTGGACTTACTCGGTTTTGTCAAATCACGGCAGAATTTTTAAATTCTGCTCCTACCCTCTGGAATGAACTTCCTCAAGAACTAAAAAAGAGACTTTAAAAGAGACTGACAATCTTCTGTCTACTCGCCGTCGTCTAAAGACAAATATGTTTTCAGCCATTAATAAGTTCATTGGGACTTTTTTTTCTTTTGCAACTCAACGAGTATATTTGTCGTGGCGATTCCTTGCTTTATTTCTAGAACGATTGCATCTGCGCCTGCGCAATGTTAGTTCCTGTTTACTTTTTCGGTCGAAAACAAAATATTCTTTCGCCAGAGTCCATGATTTGATGAAAGAAAATTGCAAGCTTTCGGTGAGTGCTTTTCGTAAACATATGAAGATGTGCATATATGTCTGGTACATGCACAATGCAGTCATGCATCCTGGCATTTCTTTGTCGTATTTAGGAGTCGACGGGTAATCGAAAAAGAAATTTTCCGTGCACATGGTGAAACGTTTGTTTCCTACACGATTTAGTTTTGAACTATGACCGTGATAATCGGGTGCCTTTCGAAACGCGGGATAGCTCAGTGGGTAGAGCTGCGAGCTCGTGTTACAAAGGTTGCGGGTTCAGTTCATGTGGCCCGGTCATTAACATTGACTGTGAGCACTGGACATCTCGCTGTTGCTATTAATAATAATCCTATCCTACCTATCTAAACCTTAACTCCAAATCGTTTGGGCACCACAGATGATCGTTTAACCAGCGCACTCCCTCTTTCTCTGTCCTCAGCAATCTTATGGCTTCGCTCAGTGTCAAGCCAGGCCATTCTCGAATGTTGTCCTCCCACCTCTTTTTCTTTCTCCCACTTATTCTCCTTCCTTGCACCGTGCCTTGCAGGAAGGCTTTTGTAAGACCAGATGCTCTGGTAATAATTAACAATGGTATAATGGCCTTTATCACCAGAGCTAAAAATTTTTTTTTTTAAGCGTGTGTGAAAGTCCTATAGTTGTTTTAGCGTATAGTTTTTCTTTGTCCCCAATCCCTGATAGCCTAGGATTGTGCTCAGTCGTCAAACTGTTCACCAAAAGGCAGCAAATTGGCGTTTGGGGCGGTTTGAGTTAGATCCTGTATATTCCAGCGCCTTGAGTACCTCTTGAGCTAGCTGAAAAGCGCTATATAACAATGATTAAAAAGAATACATACATAAATCATGCGTAGCTCAAAGGCCTAGTTGCAAAAGGCCGAAAATAGACACTCTTCGTCGTCTGCTACGTAACGTCATGTGATAGCATATCCCGAGGTTTTCTCGTGCAGCGAGCGAAGAAGAAAAATAGTTTCGCTAATCGCAAAAACTCCCTTTAGGAGTGGCTATTTTTGGTACATAGTTGTGTCGCTTCCGTGTTTGGACAATGAAATTAATAATCAAATAAAACGATGTGCTTGGAATCAGTTGAACGAGAAATACAGACAAGAGGTCATTGAAAACATTATTTGGATAATTCACCACTATCAAAAAATGTTATATCTATTTCAAAATCTTTTCATATTACCAGTTTATTTCACGGGATAAGGCTAAATGCTTGGCGTGCTTGTTTCATAAACCCTCCAGTACTTTGTAATTGTGGTAGCATTTGGAATGTAAAACACTTAATATTTTGAATGTCAACAAACTTATAACCATTGTCATCCTTTACTCATTAGCTGAAATAAATTAAAAGCTAAATATGTCAATCTCAAATATTGTATATTCAGAAGAACATTTTGATTGTTCATTGAGCTTAATGCTCATAGATTTAATTAGAAATCATGAATTTTTCAATTTCTTAAATTTGTTAACTTCTAACAATAAGTCCAGCAATTTTTTAAAATTATTTGCACCTAATTTATTTAATTAAGTATTATTAGTTTTAATAAATATTTCATGTTTATTTTTGGATGCGAGGTGGGGGGGGAAGGGAAGGCGCGGGGAATGTTATTTATTAATTTGTTTCAATTTTGATCTGCTGCGAAACATGGACCCTCACAGCAGATCTCCAACGAAGAATACAAAGCATGGAGATGAGGTGCTACAGAAGACTTCTGGGCATTTCCTATACCCAGCTCATCACCAACAACGAAGTCCGACAGACCATCACACAAGCCATTGGACAACACGATGACCTGCTCACAGTGGTGAAGAAACGGAAACTCCGATGGTATGGCCACGTCACCAGATCATCAGGCCTCGCAAAGACCATTCTGCAAGGCACAGTGCAAGGAGGTAGAAGAAGAGGGAGACCGAAAAAGAGGTGGGAGGACAACATTCGAGAATGGATTGGTTTGACACTGAGCGAAGCCATCAGGGCTGCTGAGGACAGAGAAAGATGGAGTATGCTGGTTAAACGATCATCTGTGGTGCCCCTACGACCTCCGGGTTACGGGACAGGATAGGATAGGATAGGATAGGTGGGGAAGGGTGGAGGGGGTAGGGGTCTGGGGCCCAACTTCAACTTTCTGTAAGACGCACAATGACATTTATAAGTACTTCGTTCTTCATAAGATAAGTTCAAATGATGAATTTATTTTTTTAATTGGTTTTGTGTGTATTTGTTTTGCTTTGTGTGTTTCTTAATGCGAACGAAGTGTTACAAGGGAATGTATGTTGATACAAGTGAGGTATCGAATACATTTGACGAACATTGTATATAGCGCTGAGTAGTGTCTCAGCTGTCAGATTCGTGTTCAAAGCAAGGCTAAAACCGATGCCACCCCTTTAGTCCCTCCCCGTAGCTTTGGCAAGGAGGAGCTCTGTGTTAGTTTTTTTGGGGAACGGAATTCCAGAGGTCTGGTGAAGGAGCACATTCCTAGTGTCTTTTTAAAGTCGTGCGGATGCTGAGAACCTTTAAGTTAGTACTTAAACGCTCTCATTGATTGGTCGATTTATTAGAATTTTGAAATTTTAGATTCCGTTTGTGAAGAGAGGAAGGAAACCAGAGTACCAGGAGAAAACCCTCTGCTCGCTGGACGTGAAAGTGTGGTTAATAGGGGATGGAGAGGTGGTGGGGTTATGGTAGCGGGGGGCGAGGGGCGGGGGGCGGGGGGCGGAGGCAGTGAATGTTCTCAGCATGGAGAAATCTGTATTTTGAAGGAGAATCCAAAATTGATGTATTAATTCTAAACGCCTCAAGGTCACAGTTTTGAATACATGTTTCTATGGGTTATCTGGCTGTGCAGCCTCATGGACTACGGCAAGGCAATGGACGACGACCGGGGTGGATCCCAGCTGCTATGGTTACCACCGCCAGGAGAGAACCCCGGTGACACCATGCCCAAGCTGATTCACAGGCGGGCCAAACGCATCATCCCTGACGACGAGAAGGACGACAAGTACTGGGAGAAGAGAAAAAGGAACAACATGGCACGTATTCATTAAACTTATAGAAGCAGGTCTGCCCAAAAGCGACGCTGACCCCAGTCTGATTGTCATAGGCTATTGAGGGCATATACACCTACACACAGCCTACGCTTGATAGATCTCCGACACTTAGCTAGCGTCAAGGTCGCCTTTGAAGTGGAAACTAGCCTGTAAATTAAATAATTATATATAGATAGATTATATTAGATTAAGTTAACATACATATTATATTAGATTAGATAGATAAATAAATGTGCAAATAAATAAATAATTGGAAATGAACCCCTGTTGCAGGCCGCCAAGAGATCGCGCGAGAACAAGCGACAACTGGAGATTGACATCCGCAACAAGATGAACTTTCTGGAAGAAGAGAACGCGCTGCTGCAGAAGGAGCTGATGGTTCTTAAGGCACGCGTCGGAATGCCCCCTGAGCAGAGCATCTTGACACCCGAACAACGGGTCCAATGTTTACAGGTATGCGTTACTGCTTTTCTCTGACTTGTTGTTGTTGTTGTTGTTGTTTGTTGTTGTTGTTGACGTCACGTGATAATCCACTGGCACCTACTTGTTTATTTTTACTATTTGTTGTTTGCGTGATGTGTGCACGCTTGATAGGTATTTTATTAGCTGGAAAACGTGTGTTTGCATGTATGTTTTATAAATGTTACCACTATTCCATGTGCATGTTTTATGTCAATTTGGCCAATAAACGTCGTTGAATCGTTGAATCGTTGTTGTTGTTGTTGTTGTTGTTGTTGTTGTTGTTGTTGTTGTTGTTGTTGTTGTTGTTCTTCTTCTTCTTCTTCTTCTTCTTCTTCTTCTTCTTCTTCTTCCTTCTTCTTCTTCTTCTTCTTCTTCTTCTTCTTCTTCTTCTTCTTCTTCTTCTTCTTCTTTCTAAACATTATTTCAGTGGGTTTTTTTTTGTTTGAGTTTTGTTGGGAAGTTTTGTTTTGTTCTGTTGTGTTTTGTTTGCCTGACGTAGAGATCAGATGGAATATTTGTATTGAAAACAACAGCTAATGCAATGAAAACCAGAGCTACAGCAACTGTTAGTAGAAAAAAAAAGGTGTAAATTGTAGTCCATAATAAGAAACGTGCTCTCGTTACTCTTTGTCAACATTAAAGAAGGTGATTGTTACTTGTTTTCAGTCCTCACTCCTTGTGACGACAAACAAACAAACATGACGTAATCAAATCTAGCAATTTAAAATTGAACTGTAATCGCAACAACAACAACAACAACAACAACAACAACAACAACAACAACAACAACACACACACACAAAATAACTATTAAAAAAAATTTCCAACTGCAAATATATAAATTATACGCAATTAAGATCTATTTTTGCCGAAATATGTAATAAAAATGTACAGAGAATTCATAGCCGAAAATAAGTCTAAAGTCTAGGTTCACTGTAAAGGGGTCTTGGGTCTGATCACTGAAGAAGAATATTACTTTACACAACAGTACAGTACAATAAAGTACAATACAATACAGTACAAGACATTACAATACAGTACAATAATACATTACAATAATAAATTATTATTATTATTATTATTATTATTATTATTATTATTATTATTATTATTATTATTATTATTATTATTATTATTATTATGATCTAGGATGGATTTAAAGCATGGAAGAATGGGTGAGTGTTAGTAGTTTTGTGTATACATGTATTGTGGAATAATTATCTGTGTGTTAAATGTGTACACATGGGTATGTGACTGGATATCTGTTTATGCATGTTTGCTAGTGTACATAGATTTATATTTTGGTATGGAAGTTGTGTTTGATAGTAATATCAAATGTATTAATATTGTATTTCTATGTTTTTAATAGTTTTGATGTTGTTATCTCCTTCCTTCTTGCACTGCTAAACAAATATCCATGCCATGTGTTTGGACAATAAAGAATCTTGAATCTTGAATTTAAAATACAATGCAGTACAATATAGTACAATGCAATACAATAAGTACAATAAAGTACAATACAATATCATTTAAAAATTACAAATATCTTCCCCTGTTCATGTTTAATTTTCAGTTTTGGCTCTAGCAATCCGCCTGAAAATGCGCTGAAACCAAAAATTGTAATTATCACATAATAATTACAATTTTCACTTGATAATTACATTACATTACATTACATGATTATTGCTTTAGGTCCAGCGGACTCTTCCGAGCCAAATCAGGACCGGACAAACCCCGATCCGCATAAAAGATCTGCTGAAACAACCCTAGTGGTAAAACTGAATGCTCTCCACCAGCCAGTCACTTTACAATAAAGACATCCCACTCAGGGGACGCTGAGGCTATACTCTAATTTATCGAACCCCCGTTTACAAAAACAAAATAGAATACAAACATCATTATAAATTATGAACAAAACACATACATATAAAATGTCTACATTGCTAAATAATAACATCATAGGAAGCCCTAATGACCATCTGGCAGAAAGCGTCCAATATTCCCAAGCTGATCCAACAGACCTCACACACAAATAAAGAGTCTTGTCCCGGAAGAGTTTTCAAGAACAAAGATAGGTGAATAATCTAGCGAAGAAGAAGATAGTATAGCAGATTAATAGAACAGAGCAGGAATGAGAAAGAACAAATGAGAAAGACAGCGACATTGGGAATTTAAAGCACTACATTTCCAGAAAGTGGGGATACTATTTGTACTGAAACCACTGGTACCCCAACGGGGGTACTTGATAATTACACGTTTTACGTGATTATGCTTAATTCTGCTTACTAGCGCCAAAACGTGCATTTACAGGTATCAGTGATAATGATAATTAACACGTGTTCTGTGTGCTTTGCATATAAGCCTATAATGACGCCCTACTAGCGCCAAAACCTGATAATTACAAATATTATGGGATTTTTACAAATATCAACGACAAATGTTACAATAAACACGTAAACATTGTAATTATCAAGTGAAAATTAGAATTTTCGGTTTTGGCGCATTCTAGACGGATTGCTAGAATTAAAATTAAAATTAAACATGATCACGGGAAGATATTTTTGTAAATGTTTTTAATCATAAGCTTAATTGTAATTATTCCTTGATAATTGTATTTCTTCCATGATATTTGTAATTATTTCACGATATTTGTAATTATCAGGTTTTGGCGCTAGGAAGGCGTGGCAAATAGCCTACTGATAATTATTAATGAACAGTGTGGGTTACCGGTATCTCTGTAAATTACACAGAACACGTGTTAATTTCAGTTATCTCGTGATACTGGTAACTCTCGGTTTTTGGAGCTAGTAGGCAGTCATACAGGGCCATCCTCATCTTTCTCTTTCTTCACGGTTTACCACCAGCGCCCACAGCCATGTTATCCTATCCTATCCTGTCCCGTAACCCGGAGGTCGTAAGGGCACCACAGATGATCGTTTAACCAGCATACTCCATCTTTCTCTGTCCTCAGCAGCCCTGATGGCTTCGCTCAGTGTCAAACCAGTCCATTCTCGAATGTTGTCCTCCCACCTCTTTTTCGGTCTCCCTCTTCTTCTACCTCCTTGCTCTGTGCCTTGCAGAATAGTCTTTGCAAGGCCTGATGATCTGGTGACGTGGCCATACCATCGGAGTTTCCGTTTTTTCATCACTGTGAGCAGGTCATCGTGTTGTCCAATGGCTTGCGTGATGGTCTGTCGGACTTCGTCGTTGGTGATGTGCTGGGTATAGGAAATGCCCAGAAGTCTTCTGTAGCACCTCATCTCCATGCTTTGTATTCTTCGTTGGAGATCTGCTGTGAGGGTCCATGCTTCGCAAGCATATAGGAAGATGGAGATGACAAGGGAGCGCAGCAGTCTTACTTTGGAATGTAGACTGATGGTACTGTCTTTCCAAATGGGCTTCAACCTTGTCAGGGCAGCAGTTGTTTGTGCAATCCTGGAGAGGACATCCTTTCGGGACCCATTGTCTTATACAATGGCGCCATGTTATACAAACACAATGTGAGTTTCTGATCTTATCTGTCCCTCAGGAGGTAAAGCATGCCCAGGCGCAAGCTGCGGAAGGGCGGGCCCTCAAGATGGGGTCCGAGACAGACGAGGACGTCAGCTCCACCTCGCCAGGGCTGTCATACCCTTCACCCCTACCGCTTCATGGGCGGAGCCACGACGAGCTCGACCTACGGGGCGGAGCGAGAGGAAGGAGCCAGCATACCGGGGACTCTGGTTCCGGTATAAATGGCCACCTCAAACCGCAGGTACTAGTGATGGATGATGTTTGATTATAAGGAGATAGTGACGACGAGACGACGACGACGACGACGACGATGATGATGATGATGATGGTGGTGATGGTGATGGTGGTGATGATGATGGTGATGATGATGATGGTGATGATGGAGATGATGATGATGGTGATGATGATGGTGATGATGGTGATGATGATGATGATGATGATGATGATGATGGTGATGATGATGATGATGGTGATGATGATGATGATGATGATGATGATGATGATGATGATGATGATGATGATGATGATGATGATAATGATGATGGGGATGATAACATTCTTTCAAGCAAATGAAATACTATTGACAAAAGTTGTCAGCCGTTTTCAACAGGGAGTTACTTTTCAGCCAACCCGTATGTGTGGTTTGGGGAAGAAAGGGGTGAATTGTTGATGATGGAGTACCTAGTTTATTGTCACTCGTTGATTTTGACTAGGAACGGGTTTGACTGGTACTCAGAAGGGTTTGTCTGACTAAGGACAGGCATTAGACTAGTTTACAGCAGGCGTTTGACCGATATATAGTATGGTTTTGGGCTGATTCAGAATGTAGGCGTTTGACTGATTCAGGACAGGTGTTTAACTGACGCATGCTGTGCGTATTGTGTGCAGGTGAAGGAGGAGCTACAGCTACCCGACAACTCGCAGGTGGTGTTCGGTCCTAACGGTTCCTTAGTCTACGGACCTCTCGGCGTCTGGGGACCCTCAGTCACCTCAGCCGCCCAGCAGCAGCAGCAGCAACAGCAGCACACATCCCTTCAAAGCGACTATAGCGGCTCGCATCTCAACCATCACCCCCGTCATCACCACCAACAACAGCAACACCCTCAGCAGCAACAACATCCTCAGAACAGCTACGACGGCGGTCATCAAGCCGGTAACACCACCAAGCTGCCGTCAATCAACAACTTCCACGAGAAGCCGCCGCAGTTGGGGAGCCTGTTGGGAGGGGGAGGGGGGAGATTCGGGTTAAGCAACGGCGTGACGGCCAACGCCATGGGCGGCCTGGGTCAATACGGCGCAAGCAGCCTAGGGGACGGACGGGTCTCCTACGACTACCTCCTGCAGGCCGCAGGCTACGGCAACGCTACGGGTGGTGGAAGCGGCACGGGAAGCGGGCAGTCCGTGTACCCACCCACCACCTCCAACCCTTCCCCTCTCGCTGCTGCACCCGCCGACCTCTCCCTTACCGCGCGCGGCGGCAGCGGCAACACCCCCACCAGCGTTAAACACAACAGCAACCTTCACCTGGAGGACCCCACGGCGCATTTCTTCGACAAGTCCTCCATACCTGACGCCGCCGCCCAGGTCCCTCACAGCATGGCCAGTAGCGGCCTAGCGCTTCAACAACAGCATCATCACCAACACCAACAAAACCACCACCACCAGGTCATGTCTCAACAGCATCAGCAGCAACAACAGCAGCAGCAGCAAGAACAACGGAGGAACGGGTTTGACAGCCTAATGAGCGCGGCGTCCTTGGCTTCGTTGGTTCAGGGACAGCGTGACATACTCTTTCATTCCTCCATGGTCACTGCCCACGACAACAATAGCCACCACCACAACCACCTACCTGACGTCGAGGGGCTGCTAGGAGGGGTGAAGGAAGGAGAGCAGGAAGGGGAAAGGGGGGACAACCTGTTGCGTCAGAACGTAGAGCTAAAGACGTGTGTCCATAGGCTGAACGCCAAGATGGAGCACCTGCACAAGGCCAAGTTGAAATAAGGACTGCCAGTCATGACTGCCGCTGACTGCAGGAACCGTCCCTGTGTCACAAGCCTGATACGGGCACAGACCAAATATGTGACTTGTTCGTTCTCTCTTGAGTTTTTAAAGCCAGTAAGCAGTCAGTCAGCGAGAATATATCTTGGCCTACACTGCCTCGGAGATTGAGTTGGTGTTTTTTCATCCATTCACTGTGCGGTACAATGTTACGCCCGAACGGTCGTTTTCAGTGACTGTTGCTCTTCAGTGTACCATGTCAAAAAAACGTGTTCAAAATCTACCGCCTGCGTTGCTATAAATATTGTGAACAATTAATGAAGCAGTCTTCATGGAGAACACGGAGATGGCGTTTCTTTTTCAAAGTGTGCGAAGCAGTATGTGTAACCAGTGATTTCATGTCAAGGATTGTATTTATAAACACACTCGAATTATTCTTCTAGCTTG
The DNA here is from genome assembly GCA_036898135.1 of Oncomelania hupensis. Classification (NCBI taxonomy): domain Eukaryota; kingdom Metazoa; phylum Mollusca; class Gastropoda; order Littorinimorpha; family Pomatiopsidae; genus Oncomelania; species Oncomelania hupensis. Next base: position 326,392 of record JBAHVR010000293.1, read on the forward strand.
GAGTTGCCGCCAAATCTCACTGCTTCGAACGGATTGCTTGATGGATTTTGCAGAATTTCAGTAAAATGACTGTGCTCCGACTGTGCTCCGATATGCCTCTTCTAGATTAAAGTTGCGAAAACACTCGCTGCCTAGAACGGATGCTTGATGGATTTGGCAGAGTTTTGTTTGCAAACGGACTGTGACAGCGCATCTTCTAGATTAACGTTGCGAAAATACTTGCTGTCTACAACTGCTGAAATTTGCAGTTACCAGTAAACTCAAGCGTAACATAAACTGCACATTTATGCTTGCTGCATATTATAGTTTCGAAAAAGACTGCACAGATTCCTGCTTGAAACTGTTTATAGAGAATAATATTTTTCACTGCCAGATCGAAAACCTCGATATTAATAATACAATTCACTCAGGTTGAGTTTTGAATATTTTGCCGACTTAAACTTTTTCTGTAAATAAGGCTAACTGTGTTACCGTTACTGTAGATAAAAGTAACTAGTAATTTTTGTTACTGTAAAGAGTTGTTACCATATTGTTAACGGTGTTTACTGTTAATCTGTAAAGGATTGAAACTGTAAGTCACGGTAGATAGCTTGGATTTTAAAGACTGTCAAAAGTCATTGGAAATGGTGTTTGGCTGTTGCAATAAAACTCTGCATGCGTCACACTGAACAATATAAATGTTCAGTTCAGCTATTTAGACCGTAGTGTGTGTGCGTGTTTATGTGCCGTTTTTACTAAGGTAAATCTTGTTTTTACAAATTCCAAGATAATGTTTTAACGATATCAAGGCCTATAAAATTCAGAAGTGTCCAGTTCGTATTCTGTTGAACTTATTTAATCAGTAAATAATAATAATTGTCAAATGTACTGGTGTGTGTGTGTATTAAATTTCGGCATTTACTTTTTAAAAAATATTAATTTATTTGATGTGTGTTTGCGCAGTAACAAAAATGTCTTTTAAAATTCCAGAATTGTTTTTAATACGAGAATATAAACAGGTTGAATTTTGATTTCTTTTTTCCTTTGCACTGTAAATCTGTCAAAATCCAAGATTTTGTGTTTACATACGAGAACTGTTTAAATACACACTGGCGTGTATTAAATTTAATTCCAAATGTTTTTGTTTTTAATGTGTGTGACTTTAATTTCTCTTGCAGGCTAAAATTGAGTGAAATCCCAAAATTGTGTTGTCCCAAAATTGTGTTGTATTTTTTTTTCTCTTTAAAAAAAACAATCAAGTGATAAATTCTTATGAAATCCCAAAAGATGTTTTTTAATTATATTGAATCTACCCATTGATTTTTCTCATCAGTAACAAACCAAACAAAACAAACATTTATTCTTACCATTTTGATCAAAAAGACTAAGATGCTGAGGTATGTGTGCATTCAATTTGATGCAGTAAATTCTTGCAACAAAATCCAACAAAGGGATTTTTTAACGAGTAAATAGTGTCCATTGAAGTACTATGACTTTTTGAAGATAATTTTAGGTTGTGTTCAATGCTTTGTGGTTTTTTTTCTTCAAAGCAAGATCATGATAAACGTGGTTGAGGCTGTTTGAAGACTAAATAAGATGACGTTTGCGCTTCATACCAACATTGGTTTTTTGTGAATTGGCATTTTATGTGTGTTTCTTTTTTATGTCTAATATACAGTTCATTTTTTTTTACTTTTCTTGGTTCTTCTTTTGCATAACCAGGAAGGTGTTGCAATGGTGCTTATAACAGGAGAATTTTAGCCGTTCGTTTGTGTAAATATTATGTATTGTTGCTTTAGTTTAACACTATTGCAAACTGCCTATTCTCTCCCCTGTTTGTATCCACTGAATTCGGATCTCTCTCTCTCTCTCTCTCTCTCTCTCTCTCTCTCTCTCTCTCTCTCTCTCTCTCTCTCTTGTATTATGTTCAATTATCTCAGGATTATATTTCATAGTTAATTCACATACCTTGCCATCGTGTTTTACCGTTCGATTTTTTTTTCATGCGCTATAAGACGAATAAAGATTTTACAGCAAATATGTGCAACATTTTAAATGTAAACATAATTTTAATGTAACAAATAATGTTAAAAGGATTTGCACTATACAAACTGATACGACAACGATGATGAGGATTATGACGATCTTGATGACGATCATGCTGGTTTTGACGACGATGCTGGTTTAGACGATGATGCTGATAACGAGGAGGATGATGACGATCATGATGGTTTTGAGGATGGTTACGCTTTTAATCTTTTATATTGCGATTCTCCTCTTCTGCAGACCAACTCAGCACGTTTTATTTTTGCTGTATTTTTTTTTCTAACATTTGATATAAATGTTGAGAGTGTTTTCTTAAGTATATTTTTTTTATATCCGTGTTTCTAATTTACAACATGGATCGTACTTTTTGTAAATAGATTTTGTAAGTCGAACTATTTAATCTCTGGTAGAGCAGTATTAAATGTTTTGTAACTTTATTAACTAACGTTAACACTAAACCTAATTAATATAAATTAATTTTATAATTGTTTTATCATACGTTTATTTTTTGGATTCATTAATGTCCAATTTAGTGTGTAAGTAATCAAAAAATGAATTGCAATTGAAATTCATTATTCTTTTTTTTAATTCTTTATGTATGTGATTACTGTAGCTCAGCTGTCCAAAAGGTTCAGTTAGGTTCAGGATCTGAGAAGCTAGAAAAAAGTTTTTGGACGTCCACAAACCTTCCAATTGTGACCGGCCATAACTTTTGTAAATAAAATAGTACTGCATATCAGTGAAACAAAAATGTTCTGTGCTTCTTACAGTGGGCGAATGTAGTTGCTTATCTCTGATTTTGTGTGATTGAGGCGAGAGTAGACCATCGTCTGACAATACTTGGTTTTATGACTTCTTATGCCTTTTGTTGAGTATTGTTGAGTAAATTAATGTCCCCGGACACCTAGGCATATAAAGGAATTATGCCTTTTATCAGCTGAGCCCGCTTATGTAGTGTCAGGCGATTGGCCCATTAAAACCTCTCTTGTCATTGTGCGATAAAAATCAGATCATATATTAAATTCTACCGCCGTAAGGATCCCAATGCAATTTGCTTTATACAGATTTAGTATTATTTCCAAAGGTTGTAAGCAGTTTTTAATAAGAAGTTACGTTTCATCCACCTCATTTATTATTTTCTTTCATTTTGTTTTCTACCTCAATGAGGTAAAGAAGGTAAAAGGTAAAGGTGGTCCCATAGCCTTGTGGCCGTAGGGGAGCGTGATGTTGGACATTACACTTATCTTGGGCCAGCGTAATGAGGGTGATGCCCATCTCTCTCCCTCGCTGCTTTACCTTCCCCACCCTTAAGAGAGTAGGTACTCAGTCACAGCTGAGTCAGCTGGGGGCGTTGTTATTTGTCGCTTCACGGTTTGCGGGCACCCAACCAAGTGCTAACCACACTGGACGGTGCTTAACCTGCTCCAACTACTGCGCTATCCGACACCCCAATGAAGATTTTTTTTTTTTTACAGTGGTGCAATTATTTTCAGAAAATTATTTCTTGATGTAAATTAACAATATATACTTGTATTAAACTTGTTTATTTTATTATATTGTGGGATAAACCACATTAGTCGCGAATGTTCCAGACCTCCTCTCTTCCCACATGCCCCCACAGCAATGTACATAATAATATGCGCTGTAAATCCAAAGAAAATTAGCTTCATTGGCTACCAGTTAAGACGGCAGTTGATGTTAATAACCTGTACAGTCTGTTGTCCTGATGTTGAACTCCTGTTATACTGCGTAGCATGGTTGTAACGATGTAGAAGACATAATTATGACTTCCTTTCACTGGCTGTTTGTTTAGACTTGAATTGATGGTAATATTATTTTGTACATAAATTGCAGTCTGTAGAGTGAGTTTGGTGATTACATGCATTTATTTCATTAATGCTTTTGTGTATTACTGTGCGTGTGTTTGTGTGTGTGTGCGTGAGAGAGAGAGAGAGAGAGAGAGAGAGAGAGAGACTTTATGCGCATATTAACTTTATTTATTTGATGTGCTTTCTAGAAACGAGATTTGCGTTGCATCTCTGCTTATTTATGGATAATGTAGATCACGTGACCACGGGTTTGACGTTATACTCCCCGCAATCAGCATAATTTTAAGTATTTTAATATGTACATAATTATTAATATCAGCTCTGTAAATAGTTCATTGCATTATTCAGTTTTTCACATTTTTTGGGTGTGTTTAAGGATTTTTTTTACTGTGGTATTTTGCGCTCATAGCATGACTTGGCACGGAGTTGAACGCGTTTCAAGTGGATTTTGGACTGGCTAAAATTGGTTTAGATTTCATGTTGGATTGAACTGAATACTGGATTGGAATTTTCAATTGGTCTGTTCTGTTTTGTTGCTGTGATAGTACATATGAAGTATTCCAGTATTTAATTTCCGTCAATTACACTTTAAAAACCGTTTATTTTGTACTAGGAATTTTAATAGATGGGTCTTAACACTATATTGTTTTAATTTTCCTTTGTGTGTTAAGACATTTTAATAATATCAAGAGATACATTTTAGTTTCCCTGTCGGATGTTAAGATATTTTAAATAATATCAAGGGATAATTTTCAGTTTTCCTTCGGGTATTAGGACATGTTAATAATCTCAAGAGATAATGTTTACTCCTCCTTCGGGTGTTAAGACATTTAAAAAAATATCAAGAGATAATTTTTAATTTTCCTTCAGGTGTTATATTAAAGGATATTTTTTCCATTCCGGTGTTAAGGCATTTTAATAATACAAAGAGATTTTTTTTTAAAGTTTTCCTTGGGGGTCATAAAACATTTTTAAGAATATCAAGGGTTTTGTTTTCTTTAGAGTGTTAAGACATTTTAATTATGCCAATGGAGGAAATAACAAGACCTAAGCAGGTTTTGTCAATTTTGTTAGAATAGATGATTCCCAGTATTTTAGCAATGTGTTAAAGTATATAGATTTTATTTATATAGCTTTAGCTATTCTCGATGTTAAGGTTTTAGTTTGTTTTGTTTTTTCTTCTATAATACCTACTCTCTTTCGTTCGTTGAATCAAGCCTACTCTATATGGCTTATGGGTGATATGATTGATATGAATGTTATATTGTGATAGGCGTGTTTGACTGAATTTTGCGTTATTTGGATGTAGTTGTCATGATAATAGCGTGTGTGTGGTAAAGAGAATTGAAGATGTGTTTTATTTCCTTTGTAATTTCACAAAGACCGTGAAGTTATTCAGAAACCAGACTGTGGCATTTACAGCTTTTAATGCCTACACAATGTTGATTATGTTGGTTAGCCATTTCTCTGGTATAATTTACAATTTTTATGGCTACAAAATTGATTATGTTGGTTAGCTATTTTATGTTTGTAATGTGTGTATTTATTTTCGAGTAATGTGTACGCGTTACTTGTAACCATTTGAATTTGTGTAATTAATTTCACGCTGAAATGTGAAATTATTCAGAAGCCAGACGACAGCATTTAAAAAAACCAAACATTTTATCAATGGCCGCAATATAAATGATATTGATTTAGCCATATATGTTTTTTGTGTTTGTTTATGCGCTGCATTCTCAAGCATTTTCAATGATTTAAAAAAAATATTTTGGATGGATTTGGTCATACGTGTTCTTTAGTGTTTGTTTGTAGGTTGTTTTCCTCAAGCATTTTCGATGATTTTAAAAAAAAGGTTTTTGGACGCCCTATGTGTGAATGTAAGGGTATAACTCAGTTTGATGTTCAAAAACACATGGCACATACTATACAGTGGGTAACGACACCTATATTATTTAAAATATTAATTTATTTTCAAAGACAACAATTTGGTGATACCCATATTTAGATGATGTGGAGAGCAATTCAGTTTTGTACAAAAACTATATTGTTTTGTTTTATATATATATAAAAAATTATAAATATATATATATATATATATATATATATATATATATATATATATATATATATATATATATATATATATATATATATATATATATATATATATATATATATATATATATATATATATATAATTTTTTTTTCAAGTCCACACGATTTCTTATTCCAACAGTGGAAGATGTGGCTGGCATTATTACATCAACAAAGTAATACATTAAAACAAAAACAGTTTAGTTCACCTCAGTTGTATAAATGAATTTGGATTTGGAATTTTTTAAATACTAAATTTGAAATTTGTGTGCTGGTGGACTATAAAATATTACGAAATGTTATCTTCGTCTTAACTGACGACGTTACTCTGGAGCCGCCCACCTGACATTGAACGTCAAGTCGGATTTTTTGTTTGAATTTGCTTGTTACGCAGTGTGCCCTATGAATTCTTTGTTGTAGGTAATCAACGGATTCTCCAATATAGGTAATCAATGGGTCCTCCATTGTAGGTACTCAACGAATTCTCCATTGCAGGTAGTAAAAAGATTTGTCGACTTGACTTCTCAGTTCTGACTGTAACATCGAAACCTGGGCAGAGTAGTGATGCACCTGATTCATTTCAACACGAACTAAGCCTTCTCTTTATTTTCTGTCATTAAGTGCGTTTATTAGTGCAATTAAGACGAGACAGTCTACCACATTGAATGTTTTTCTATACACAGTAGAATAATTTCATAATAAATGTGAAGTACGCCCCCAAAAAGCCTGTAGTCTTCACTTGTATCCATAGATTTGTTTAAACTCGTGGGTGTACTAGTAAATAATTATATTACTGCTTACTTGATTATATTTTTGTTGTTGTTTAACCCCTGTGGGTAGATGATTATGTTATTTGTTTAGAAAGTCATCATTTCGTATAATTACGTCATAGTCACACTGGATATATGATTACGTCGTAACGTATTTTTAAAACGTCATCATTCGCATAATTACTGTACGTCCGTGCGACAATGTAGGGTATCTTGTTTTTCAATATTCATTTTGCTTTTGTTTTGTTATTTTATTTCCAATGTATTGATGGTTAAAAATCAAAGATGATGGCAAGGTCATCTTTATATATATATTTTGTTAGAATAGATGATTCCCAGTATTTTAGCAATGTATATTTATATCCCAGATTGGCGTGTCGTGTTAAAATGCCAATTGGTATGAGATGCTAGATTGGTGTTACATACCACTGGATAGCATTTTGATGTAACGTTAGTTGTTCAATAATCTTGTTTGTCTATGGAAAATAAATAGAAAAATTAACTACCAAGACATTTGGCTCAAGAGACGGAAGTTTAAGTTCCACTGGCTGTGACTAAAAGTGATTGTTCATGGTTAAGCTAAAATTCCACGACTTTCTGTCCTAGGGATAAAGTGTTGCACCGGCGATCATGACAAATAATAAGACCCAAGGTCATGAAAGCTAACTTTCTATGACCTTTTTATCTTAGGGTGCTGCTATTACACCGACTATGACGAAGCAGGATAATTCAGTGGGATAAAGCTAGTATTCCAGGACTTTCTGTCTTAAGGAGGAAAATGGCATTTACACCGGTGGTGACGAAGATGAGTAGGAATACTGATTTGATCTTTGACTTTAGAATTCGATGTGACAAAATAACTGTCCCTGATTTCGATTTGTATTCGTTGTACTGTTTGTTTTCTCTCTGTGTTCGTAATATGTCTCATAAAAAATGTATTTCTTCGTATTTATTACAACTGAGCAACGTGATGTCTTTGTTGTTTATTGTTTAAAGACGGTTTCTGTTTCCTGTAATTAGATCAAATGAATTTGATTGGTATTTTGGTTGTTGAGTTTTATTTTATTATTTTCGTTCTGTGGAAATGAAGAAAAATAACACACAAAAACTACGTGTTGTTTGAATTGATTGCGTATTTTTCGTCAAGTCTGTTAATATTTCAGAGTCTGTTCCTCCCTCTCTCTCTCTCTCTCTCTCTCTCTCTCTCTCTCTCTCTCTCTCTCTCTCTCTCTCTCTCTCTCGTCGCTCTCTGTCTGTCTCGCTCTCTCTCTCTCTGTAAGTTATGGCGTAATGTATAAAATGTTTCGTATCGCGTAGTTTCGTAATGCAACTACATTAAAACTTTCACCAACACTACAAGAAAACTGTAAACTTCAAATTACATTTCTCAAACGACATATCACATACAACAACAAACAACAAGAAAACCTCAAAACCTTGTCCATGGAGTGTACAGCACCAGTACATGTAAACGCCCAAAGTAGGATTGGGGGTGGGAAAACAAGAAAGAGGGAAGGGAGAATTGGCGCAATTTTTAAACATTAATTCAAATTCCGACGTTTCGTATTCCCATATCTTGATGATCTTGTTGATGGTGTACGCATTGTGTTTAGATTTTGATCTGGCCTACAATGTGCTGTGCAAATTCTCCTTTGGGGAAATAAAGATTTGTTGACATCGAACTCCACTTAAACATTCATAGTCTGTGCGTTGTTATTTGCCGCCACTGTACGAGTAGCCTACTTGAAGTAGCTGCCTGCATCATCCATTCTTGTCTAGGGCGTCAATATCGAAAGTCGGCACAAATCTTCTGCTTTACCCGTACGATCCAGCAAAGTTAGACCCAAACAGTATTATGTTTTCATTATTGTTTTGCCCGGACTGACAGCATGGCTGTACTGAGATTCCATAACCTGTCGCTGAACGTCTCTGTCCATGCTTGCTCGGTGCAGACTACTGTACCCGTCATTGGCTTCTAAAGTCACGTGATCGTAATGCCGAGCAGCTCTGTCAGCAGAAGAAATGCCCTCCTTTGAGTTCAAAGTGTTGTAAAGTGAATCGTTGCCGCCGGAAGAAGTGGACAAGCTGAACGAGTTGGCAGCAGACAGCTTTAGTTTCGTACGCGGTTTGTCTGGTCGTTTCGCACTTTCTTCAACTGCACCGTAAGTCACCGCGTCTTTCACTTCGCTGTAGACGGACGAATGTTCACTTTCAGGTCCAGCGAAGTGAGGCTTGTCTTCTCTCTGGTGATAGTCTACTGTTGCGTAGCCTGCATCAGGTCTCCGGGCGAGAGAGTAGTCTTGCCTGTTTATATTGGAAGGAGTGTGACCATCGCTATTGGCGTCTTTCGTAGCGGAGGCTAAGGTTTGGTAGCTAGCTTCTGGTTCTGGCGACTTCTGCTTCCGTTTTTCATTCATTGTTGAATGAACATCTTCGTGGTTGTCTTTGGGTTTCCCTCTGCGCTTCTTTCCCCTGGCGATAGCTGAGGCGTTGGCGTATTCATGTTTTTCCTGCGTTTGGGATTTTTTCTTGTTTATTTTCTGGACAACTGCATACTGATCTTGCAAGACAGGTTTCCTTATATGTTTTGGTGTGCAACTACTTTCCGCAGGTGTCTGGTCCAAGGCCGGAACTGTAGCGAATTCGTAGGCCGAAACTGTAGCGAATTTGTAAACGTTAGACGATTTCTTCTTCTTTGGGTTTTGGATTGTGTCGCTTCCATGTGTGATGTTGCCGTTGGCTAGAGTAGTGCTATTTTCTCCACTTGTGTTGGTCATAGAGACACTGTTGCTGGAGTTCGCTGTAGCGTAGCCGTAGTCTGTATCCTCCTCGTCGTCGTCGTTGTCGATTGTGTCGTTGTGGTTGCTGTCACTGACGTTGATGTACGTCTGATTAGCGGCAATGCTTCGATCCTCTGTTCTTTTGTTTCGGGCATACCTGCGTCTGCGAAAAACAAGGACGACAACGACGGCGACGGCGATGACGATGGTAGCAATGATAGCAACGATGATGCCACCGATAGCAGAAGTTCCCAGTCCTTCTCCGTCACCTGTGGAAACAGTTTTATTTAAATAAGCATTTAAACAAAATATTTCGTTTATTTAGACTCTCTCTCTCTCTCAAGTCTCTCTCTCTCTCAAGTCTCTCTCTCTCTCTCTCTCTCTCTCTCTCTCTCTCTCTCTCTCTCTCTCTCTCTCTCTCTCTCTCAAGTCAATAGGTGTGGGCAAGAACTGACCGCATAACTCTGCTCCGTTAGAAGGCACCGCTGTATCACCAAACCCACCCTCAGTTCCACCATCACCCCTCCAGTGTGTGTCGTTGCCTTCTCCCTCTGTTGAGGCTGCAGTTGATGTAGATGCAGTAGAAGGAAAGAAGATAGCAGTAGCGGGAGGAGGAGTAGGAGAAGGAACTACATCTCTGAGGTCCAATGTCGTTGTCGTTGGTGCGGTTGTCGTTGTCGTTGTCGTTGTCGTTGTAGTCGTCGTCGGGATGGGGATCAAGGTGTAGGTGATGTTGCTGACATAGATTTCGTTGTACATTTCATGGCACGGGTAACCTTGGTCCGTCAGCTGTTCACCTTGGAAAACGATCTATGACATTCCAACAGAAAGACGTGTTAGCTATAATAATAATAATAATAATAATAATAATAATAATAATAATAATAATAATAATAATAATAATAATAATAATAATAATAATGACATAGATAGATAGATAGATAGATAGATAGATAGATAGATAGATAGATAGATAGATAGATAGATAGATAGATAGATAGATAGATAGATAGATAGATAGATAGATTAATAATAATAATAATAATAATAATAATAATAATAATAATAATAATAATAATAATAATAATAATAATAATAATAATGCCATTGAAACATAAAAATGTTAGCTTGAAGAAGAAGAAAAAAAATACATAATCAAAAATCGCGACGATAAAGTTCATTTAAACTCCAATCTAAAAAAAGTTTTAAAAACTGATTTTTCCAATGCAAGGTAAGCAACCATAGTTTGTGTTTGCATAGAATGGGCGCAGTTCAGTCCCATAGTTGCTTGCATTCCAGAAGGTCATTCCTTGTTCTCGTTCTGAGCCAAAGGGGAGTAACACGCTTTGACTTCACCGCTAGGAACGTGAGCGAGGAAGGACTATTTCGCTTCCGGTTTAACGACGGCTCTCTAGAAATACCATTTGGCGAAATTCTGCGGTTACTTTTTGCGTTATTTCGAGATATTGTGATTGTTTTGAAGTAAAAAAAATTGCAACACCAAACGGACAGTAAACTTTGCCAGAACTCAAAGCAGAGTTACGGCTGAGAAATGCCCGGATTTCTGGACGAAAGGGCGATTTGGTGGAAAGGTAAGTTAAACTGATTCGTCTTTACTCCCTGATGATCACGATGTGATATAACCATAGATTTTTTTTCTTTTTGTATTTTCAGGTGTCTGAGCAGTTTAAATGTCACATTCGTAGATCTGTACAAGTAAAAGCAGTTTATGGATAGACAACAAGAATTTACAGAGTGGTTTGCGGGAAAAACAAAAACAACGAGGATGGTGTTATTCAGTTGTTGGTAACTTGGAAAATCATGTAGGCCTATGTTTGGAGGGCACTGAATCAGTGGATGTTCTGCAATGTCATAATGTATAGCATATAGTTTAATCACAGTTGCAGAATGGAATATTACATTGCAGAAGGAAATAGTCTCAGACTTGCGTTAAAAGATTAAAAAATATGGACATGACAAATTTTTATTTCCAGGTTGGAGGCCTATGATCGAAACAGCAACTTCGGTGCTACTGATGCTGTTCAGCCAGAATATGCTATGACCCTACCTGATGCATAGACTGCGATCTTGCCACATACCAGAAACATTATTTGATGGGTAATTAGAAGCTTTACCCATGTCTATGGAAACCTGTCTTTGCATTTGGAGTTCATAAAACAGTGTGGGAACTGTAAGTAGCCTATAAAGTATAAGCAAAATAATAGTGACTCTTCAGCATCTTCTTAGAGCGCATCATGCCAGATGCCCTTGCAGATCACGAAGACACAGTCAGCATAGGACGAAGAGCAATCTCCAACCTCCGTTTTGCGGATGACATTGATGGAGAGGAACAAGAACTTGAACAGCTGGTACAGAGGCTTGACACCACCTCCAGAGCCTATGGAATGGAAATAAGTGCAGAGAAGACCAAAATGATAACCAACAACACCAATGTCATCAACACGGACATCAAAGTCCAAGGCCAATCCCTCAACACATTGCATAGCTTCAAATATTTAGGAGCTATTGTATCAGATAATGGGTCCCGACAGGAAGTCCTCTCCAGGATCGCACAAACAACTGCTGCCCTGGCGAGGTTGAAGCCAATTTGGAAAGACAGGACAATCAGTCTACATTCTAAGGTAAGGCTGCTGCGCTCCCTTGTCATCTCCATCTTCCTATATGCTTGCGAAACATGGACCCTCACAGCAGATCTCAAACGAAGAATACAAAGCATGGAGATGAGGTGCTACAGAAGACTTCTGGGCATTTCCTATACCCAGCACATCACCAACGACGAAGTCCGACAGACCATCACACAAGCCATTGGACAACACGATGACCTGCTCACAGTGGTGAAAAAACGGAAACTCCGATGGTATGGCCACGTCACCAGATCGTCAAGTCTTGCCAAGACCATCCTGCAAGGCGCAGTGCAAGGAGGTAGAAGAAGAGGGAGACCGAAAAAGAGGTGGGAGGACAACATTCGAGAATGGACTGGTTTAACACTGAGCGAAGCAATCAGGGTTGCTGAGGACAGGGAAAGATGGAGTACGCTGGTTAAACGATCATCTGTGGTGCCCCTACGACCTCCGAGTTATGGGATAGGATAGGATAGGATAGGATAGGATAGGATAGGATGGGATTACGGTGTTAATGATGGGGACGCGCATGGTCGTGACGACCATTTTGTTAAAATTGCAAAGCGTGCAATGATAGCGTGCGTTTACCTAGGACTTGATCCTGTGCTGTTGCGAGGAAAAGCTTTAGTACTACATAATGTTGGTTGTTTTCGTCGGTCGATATTGTTATAGCAGTGTTAAGAACTTTCCAGAATGACTAATTGTTTATAATTGACCGAAGATTCGAGATAGATCTAGCGTAGGCTTGGCGGGTCTCATAAGTTCGTTTGAACATTCTATGACGTAAGACAACGCGTAATTCCGGTGTCGAGTTTTATTTTTGATTGGTTGTCGATTACTTCTTCTGGAACATTCTGCACTCTTCAACAGTGCTGATAGGCTATATATAGAAGAACTGTCTAGATGTTTGTTTGTTCTTTGTGGTGTTTTTTTCTTTCAGAAAGAGATTTTATATGCAAGTTGTTGATGCTGTTTGCATCTTTTGCTGAATAAAGTTAAAACAAACAAAAATTATAACGACGACTCTTGCTTTGTTGCTGAGTGAACGGGATGCGTGGTTAACGAATCCGAGTTACACGAGATTCAAGTATGAGGGCTGAATCGACCTCTGCCGTGTAAAGCGGGAATTGGAAATTGTTTGCGTATTTGCACAATTTTGATCTCGATTTCTTACAGACAGTGTTTGAGGTGCACCCGCTGTTATTCTTTCTGGATCACATGGGCAAGGCCAGCGTAACGTACGCGTTAATTTATGGTTTGCTTGCTTGTACGCTCGTTACACGAAAGGACTTACAAAAAACGACTCAAGTTCAAAGAAGATAAGAATATGCCTGCATTTAGTCTCACGTGCGAACGAAAGCAAAGAGGAGTAGATCGAATAAATCAATCACGTCAACAGTACTAATGCACCTGTTAATAGTTAGACAAGAGAGAGAGAGGGAGGGAGAGAGAGAGAGAGAGAGAGAGAG
>JBAHVR010000293.1:345000-430298 GCA_036898135.1 Oncomelania hupensis
CAGTCAGATATCCTAACATTTGCCAACACGATTATATTTGCCAAAACTGTCACCATCGTGTTGTCTTCACTGTTTTCCGCGCACAAACGTCGTCATGAATAAAATCGTAACACACAAAACTCTATCAATGTCTATGTTTCATTGTTCATACTTGTTCCGATTTATGATTATTAAATGTCTTTCATCGTATGCAATCTTGACTATACTCTCTCCAAATTGTTTACTTTTGCCTTCAACTCTGAGATACTCCAGCACAAATCTTTACTATTCACATCATGCCTTATGAAAAAACATAAAAGATGAAATTCAACAATTGTTTAGATACTAACCACAATCAAACCTTTAATGATATAGCAATGAAAAATACTTCCATTCAATTTATATTTCATTTTAAATGCAGTCATTCCTCTACTAAAATACTTATTAAATTTCCTTTTAAAAATACTGATAATATACTGACAAATTATCTCCCTTGCGAAAATAATGAAAGCAAGGTATATGTACAGAATAATTCTCTCCCTTCATTAAATAAAACGATTATACTGTATTCAATAATTTATTTCCTATTAAATAAATAATAATAAGAAGAAAAATCCATCATAAAATAACAGAATAAAATCCCCCCTTGAACGTATTTACCCCAGAACAATGACCTAACATAATGGTGAAAAATATTACATTCTACAGGCTTACCTATTTACACACTCATACACCAGAGAATGCAGCACGCCACTAAAGAAAAACATGAGTATTTACCTCCACTGGTGATGAAACCTCAACTGGCAACGCAGACAACACAACACATTACAACACAAGTTGAGGCGTCCTTCAGTCTCCGCCGCACTCCTCCGGGTCACAGGGCATCCAAGTCAGGGCTACTGAAAATGGCTTTGCAGGGTGTTACGTTGAAACGTGAACGAAAGTATGTCGGAAGCGCGCACGATAGATCTAATCGTTTCGTTTTGCAAAGTATTCAATAATGGTGTTTATTTACCTTTGATTTGAGTTTGCATTGTTGTTAGGAGAGGCTTTGTATAACGTTGATAATTTGCGTTAGTCGATATTATTTGAGAATCTTCTGGATATGCGTGTTTACTCTTGATAGAAATTTCCCGATGCATGTCGAAGCAAGAGGTCGTTCTGGAAGATATAAAAATATGTATTGACGTAAGTCAGTGATGACGATCTTTTATTCGATTGGTGGCAGTGCGTCATTTCTACAGTATTCGAAATCCTTCCGGAAGAGAGAGAGGTTATTTAATCGTGTGCCGAGTTGCTGTTGAGAGAGAGTAAAGTTGTTGATAGTGATTTGGAGAGTTGCTGTGAAAGTTGTTGAGTTGAGTTGAGAATTGTATGCAGTTGTTGGTGTGTGCTGAATAAAAGTGGAAAACTTCATACGTCGACTTTGTGACTTGTATGCAGATTTGAGCGGGTTGCGTGAATAAACGAATCTGAGTTACACAGCTATCAGGAATTCAAGCATCGGGGCTGAATCAGATACTGATAGGAAACACCATCATCGAACTGAGTGTAACATTTTGGGGGCCAAGCCGGGATTCACGCCATAGCCAAGGGTTCAACTGCGACAACAAGCGAGTCAACGTTACGAGAGGCAGTCATCGAGGGTAGCCGCCAACGAGTTGCGTCGAGAGGGGCCAACATACTGGGACTACATCACCGATAGGTTCGGGTTGACTGCAGGGGCGTGTAGTCGCCGAAGAGTTGCTTCGTGAGCGAACAACAGAGCGGGACTACGTGGCTGCCGTAAGACTACGTCGAGGGACAGTCTCGGAGCTACATCGCCAGTGTTACAGAGAGCGGCGAGCGGACGTCGCGTCTACTTCAGCACAGGAGCGTACACATCAACACCAGCGTGGTGCAGCGTCGCATACGACGAGGACAGCGGGGCCTGCGTCAGCGAAAGCGACTAGTGACAAGCATCAGCGCTACTGCAGAAAGCGTGCTGTTCTAGAACAGTCTAGAAAGGTACAGCACAGTCAAGAACTTTCCAGAAAAAAGAACTCTACAGTCAAGAACTTTCTAGAAAAAGAACTTTCCAGAAAAGAACTTTCCAGAAGCATCAAGATGGCTGACTTCTGGCAGAAAGGGGTTGAACTGAAGCTAAAAGGCAAGCAGCTGACGGAGTACGTCAAGTCTCAGGAGAGAATACGAGAAAGAGAATTGGAAGAGAAGCGTCTAGAAAAAGAAATAGAACTAGAACAGAAGCGTCTAGAAGTAGAAGAGCAGCGTCGCCGTGAAGAACGAGAAGTAGAAGAGCAGCGTCGCCGTGAAGAACGAGAATTAGAAGAGCAGCGTCGCCGTGAAGAAAGAGAATTTGAACTGAAGCGTCTGGAAATTGAACAGCAGCGGCAAGAAAGAGAAGATGAGCGCAGGCGTGAGGAAAGAGAAGCTGATCGGCAATTCCAACTAGAGTTGGCGCGCATCCAGCAACAACAGCATGCGCCACAAGTTATCAGTGACAACACGGCTCCAAAATTGCCAGCTTTCGTCGACGGGAAGGACCAGATTGACAGTTATCTGGCGAGATTCGAAAGGTTCGCTGAAAGCTCTAACTGGCAACCTCAAGACTGGGCAATTCGACTGAGTGCACTTCTGACGGGGCACGCCCTCGAAGTTTACACCAGACTGTCGAACGATGACGCCAAAAACTACGACGTCTTGAAAGAGGCCCTGTTGCAGTGCTACAACTTTACAGAGAAGGGCTACCGTAAACGCTTCCGTGAATGCCGGCCTAAGTCAGACGAGACGCCAAAGCAGTTTGTGGAGCGCCTGTCGTCATATCTACACAAGTGGGTGGAGTTATCAGGCGAAATGAAGTCTTACGACAGTCTTCATGACCTGATCGTGAAGGAACAATTTCTCAATGCCTGTCACAAGGACCTAGCGACCCACTTAGAAGAACAAAAGCTGCAGACGCTTAAAGATGTGACTGAGGCTGCTGAAAGATATCTTATCGCTCATGGGAAAACCCTGGGGCCACCCAGCGCGACGAAACATTTTCAGAAGACTGCAAACCATGGGAACCAGATCCAAGGAAGCCAAACGAGCCAGAGACAGACAGACTCCACGCCTCCTCCCAGGGAAGGGCGTTCAAGGGGCTGTTTCACCTGCAACGCTACAGACCACAGAGCTTCTAACTGTCCTCAAAACAAAAGTAGCGGACAGCGGAGCAGTACGGACAACGCAGCGGCGGGCAACCGGCAGAGGCGGTTCTCCAATCAACGGCAAACCAGTAGATCTGACCATCAGGTGTGCGGCGGGAGCGTCATTCTTCCGAGTGAAACCGAGCGCACAGCTACCCCTGCGGACGTGCAAGAGTGCATGACCGATGGCCAACTTCTCCTTGCCAACGGAAAATCCATCCCCGTCGTCGCCAGCGCAGCTGTGACCGTCCAGAACATGCCTGTTTCAAAGGGACGCGTCGGAAATCATGAAGTGACTGTCTTAAGAGACTCTGGCTGCAGTGGGGTCATCGTCAGAGAAGACCTAATCGCTAAAGAACAGTTCACTGGCGATTCAAAATGGACACTTATGGCCGACAGCAAATGTTTGAAAGCGCCAGTTGCGAAGATTCATGTCAACACCCCTTTCTACATAGGCGAAGTCGAAGCGGTTTGCCTGAAGAAGCCGCTGTATGATTTGATGATCGGGAATATCGACGGCGCGAGACGACCCGACAACCCCGATCCAGAGTGGAGTCCTGCCTCAACCCAACGCGTCGAAGTTGTTGAGGAGGATCCATTGCCATTTCCCGATGGAGACCTTACAGAGCTGCTACGGGACAATGTGGTTACTCCGGCTCAGCCCTGCCGACCAGAGATCGTCGGTGCTGTTACTACCAGGGCCCAGGCCAAGAGAGACAAGACGTCTACGCCACTGAAGGTCGCCGACAACTCTAAAGCTGCCATCGTGGACAGAGATAAGCTGATCCAGCTCCAGGAAGATGATAGTACTTTAAACAAGTACAGGAACCGCCAAGACCACGTGACCAAAGGCAGTGGTACGGTCTATTTTGAGGTGAAGGCCAAGATCCTGTATCGAATCTTCCAGCACCCGAGGGTCAACGGAGGGAAACCACTACGTCAAGTCTTGGTACCGTTACCCCTAAGGCGCCAGGTGATGGAAGTAGCGCATGACTCAATCATGGGAGGTCACCTAGGCATCAAGAAGACGTCAGACAGAATCCAGGCGGTGTTCTACTGGCCAGGACTTCATGCGGACGTCAGCCGTTTCTGTCGATCATGTGACATTTGCCAGAAGACCATACCTCGAGGAAGGGTCCCTAAAGTGCCAATGCAGAGAATGCCTTTGATCGACCGACCTTTCAAGAGGGTGGCCTTAGACTTAATCGGCGAAATAAGACCTCCGAGTGAAGAAGGTCATCGATGGGTACTGACTTTAGTAGACTATGCGACTCGGTACCCAGAAGCAGTGCCACTGAAGAAGATTGACACTGAAACTGTAGCAGACGCACTGGTGGACATGTTCAGTAGACTTGGAGTGCCTGAAGAAATTCTGACAGACCTCGGGACGCAGTTCGTCTCTGACTGTATGAAGGAGGTCAACAGACTGCTGAGCATCCGGCATCTAACTACGACACCCTACCATCCAATGTGCAACGGGCTTGTCGAAAAGTTCAATGCTACGTTGAAGTCCACCTTGAAGAAACTGTGCAGCGAGCAGCCCAGACAATGGCATCGCTACATCAACGCCTTACTTTTCGCCTACAGAGAAGTACCGCAGGAGTCCACCGGCTTTTCTCCGTTCGAGCTGCTGTACGGAAGAACCATCCGAGGGCCGATGCACATCCTAAAAGAACTGTGGACGAAACAAGTAGACACCCCAGAGGTGAAGAACAGCTACCAGTACGTGTTTGAGCTACGGGAGAAGCTGGAGCAGACTCTCGAGATAGCCAGAGAAAACCTGAAGAAGTCCCAAGACTGTGGAAAGCACTACTATGATCGTAAGGCTGTGAACAGGAAGTTTAAACCTGGCAACAAAGTGCTGGTGCTGCTACCTACCGATCACAATAAGTTGCTGATGCAGTGGAAAGGCCCGTACGAAGTGGAGACTGTGGTGGGGATCAACGACTACAAGGTGAAGGTCGGCCAGCATTCCAAGATATACCACGCCAACCTCCTTAAGCTGTACGTGGAAAGGCCATCAGAGACTGTGCACGCAGCCACAGCAGCTGTGACCGACGACAGCTTTGACAGCGAAGAACTGTTGGAACTGGGAGACTTCCACAGCAGAGAAGGCATCGATGATGTTAAGCTAGGACCGAGCTTGACGGAAGGTCAAAAGTTGGAGCTCAAGGACCTTATGGGCGAGTTTCCCCACAACTTCAGCGATGTCCCTGGCTCTACAACTTTGGTCGAACACGAAGTCCTCCTCACTTCGAATATCCCTGTTCGATCCAAGCCCTTCCCGATCCCTTTCAAGGCCCGTGAATCCTTGAAGAAAGACATCGATGAGATGCTGAAGATGGGCATCATTAGGGAGTCCAGTTCCCCTTACGCATCCCCTGTCGTGGTCGTGAAGAAGAAGGACGGGAGCAATCGAGTATGCATCGACTACAGGAAGGTTAATAAGATCACCGTCTTCGACCCTGAGCCGATGCCTACCGCAGCAGACCTCTTCCGCCAACTATCGGGGAGTAAAATCTTCTCAAAGATTGACCTCAGCAAGGGTTATTGGCAAGTCCCCGTGCGTCAACAGGACATACCAAAGACTGCTTTCATAACTCCTGATGGGACGTACGAGTGCCTAAGGATGCCCTTTGGCATGATCAACAGCGGAGCCACCCTGAAGAGAGGAATTAGGAAGATGCTCAAAGGGATGGACAACGTCGTGTGTTACTGGGACGACCTGCTAGTCCACACCCGCACCTGGAAAGAGCATCTGCAGACCTTGAGGGAGCTGTTTCACCGTCTCACAGAAGCCAACCTGACCGTGAGACCCAGTAAGTGCATTCTGGGGACTGACAACGTAGACTTTATCGGTCATTCGCTGAAAGAAGGACAAAAGGGGCTTCTACTAGAAAACGTCACCAAGATTCTGAACGCTCCACGTCCCCAAACCAAGAAGCAGGTGCGATCTTTCCTGGGGTTGGCTGGATACTACAGGGAGTTTGTACCAAACTACTCCGCCATCACAGCACCCTTGTCGGACCTGGTGCGGAAAGGCTGTCCAAACCAAGTGCAGTGGGGACCGTCTCAGGAGAGGGCATACCAGACTGTGCGCGACCTCCTTTCGAAGGATCCGGTGCTACGACTGCCTGACACTTCCAAAGAATTCGTCTTAAGAACAGACGCAGCGGACGAAGGCATCGGCGCCATACTGATGCAAGAACACGAAGGGAAACTATTTCCGGTCAGTTACGCCAGCAAGAAGCTGTCCAGGGCTGAGAAAAATTACTCGACCATGGAGAAAGAGTGCCTTGCCATCATATGGGGAATCCGGAAGTTCGAACTGTACCTTCAAGGAGTGAAGTTCGTGCTACAGACTGATCACAAGCCGCTAACTTACTTGAACTCTGCCAAGTTTGTGAACAGTCGGATCATGAAATGGGCTATGTACTTGCAGAACTTTAACATGCGAGTAGAATCTATCAAAGGATCGGACAATGTTGGTGCGGACTTCCTCAGCAGAGTGTGTGAGTAAAGAACATTGACTGTGTGGATGAACTGTGAACATTGACAATATCCAGATAGACTTGAAGATGAAAACCATTGACTCTGTGTAGATAAGCTGAGCGCAATTACAGTATTCAGAAAGTCTTAAATTAGTTTCAATTGAGGATTTTGTTTGTGCATTACGTTTCAACGTTGTTGAAAGAAATTGGGTAAATTTCTTCTTGAGTGGGGGGTTATGTTACGTTGAAACGTGAACGAAAGTATGTCGGAAGCGCGCACGATAGATCTAATCGTTTCGTTTTGCAAAGTATTCAATAATGGTGTTTATTTACCTTTGATTTGAGTTTGCATTGTTGTTAGGAGAGGCTTTGTATAACGTTGATAATTTGCGTTAGTCGATATTATTTGAGAATCTTCTGGATATGCGTGTTTACTCTTGATAGAAATTTCCCGATGCATGTCGAAGCAAGAGGTCGTTCTGGAAGATATAAAAATATGTATTGACGTAAGTCAGTGATGACGATCTTTTATTCGATTGGTGGCAGTGCGTCATTTCTACAGTATTCGAAATCCTTCCGGAAGAGAGAGAGGTTATTTAATCGTGTGCCGAGTTGCTGTTGAGAGAGAGTAAAGTTGTTGATAGTGATTTGGAGAGTTGCTGTGAAAGTTGTTGAGTTGAGTTGAGAATTGTATGCAGTTGTTGGTGTGTGCTGAATAAAAGTGGAAAACTTCATACGTCGACTTTGTGACTTGTATGCAGATTTGAGCGGGTTGCGTGAATAAACGAATCTGAGTTACACAGCTATCAGGAATTCAAGCATCGGGGCTGAATCAGATACTGATAGGAAACACCATCATCGAACTGAGTGTAACACAGGGGATCCAATAGAGTTTCCACTACTGCTTACTAAGGATATCAAACACATAGATATACGCCTAGTCCTACCCTCAGTGCGGAAGTCTGTTCTCTCTGACTCTTTCTGACTGACTGACCTCTATCACTGCAGTATAATACCCGTTGTAACTTTCTAGAATAGCGAACATGCTCAGCAAACGGTCGGCCAGGCCCAAACCGGTTCCCTCTCTCTATATCATCTATGCGTACACTCTTGCTCGGAATTGACAGCGAAACGAACAGCAGCAACTAACTTACGAAAAACACGGGTTTATGTACAGTTAAAAAAAAATGTATGGTAGCCGGCGCGTGACACACCTCCCCCCCAGATCAAACACCCGGGTTTGATTATCTTCTGGCTACCTGACTATTTTTCTTTTACTCCCTTCAAGTGATGTACATTCTGTCTAAATGTTCCTGCTAAGAAAATCGGCTGGTACATTTTCCTTTCCTGGGATGTTCTCTATTCGGATGGAGAACGGTTGTAACTGTAGTGCCCATCTCATTAACCTACTGCTAGTGGTTTTCGCCTGCTGTAAATACTGCAGCGGTCTGTGATCGGTTTGTACCACAAAGGTTCTGCCATAAAGATACTGTCTAAACTTCTGAACACCCCAAACTATGGCTAGGCATTCCTTTTCTATGGTAGAGTAATTACGCTCCGCTTTTGACAGTTTCTTACTGGCGCATGCGATCGGTTGCAAACCACTCCCCATGTCTTGACATAACATCGCTCCTACCCCTCCCTCTGACGCATCTGTCTGCAGGACGAACGGACGATCAAAGTCAGGCAGCGAGCACACTGGACCCGAACACAACCTAGCCTTCAGCGTTTCGAAAGCTGTCTCACATGCATCGGACCACGTCACTGACCCTGCTTTACCCCCTTTTGTCAAGTCTGTCAATGGAGCGGCTATGGCTGCAAAGTTTGGGACAAACTTCCTATAATAGCCCACCAACCCCAAAAATGACCTAACCTGTCTTTTTGTCTGCGGTCTCGGCGCATCCTTGATGCGTTGCATCTTGTCTTCCTCAGGACTGATCTGACCGTTCCCTACAGTGTGTCCAAGATACTCTAGCTGTTTGAAACCTAGGTAACACTTCTTAGGTCTGGCTGCCAACTGAACCTCTCTCAACCTACAGAAGATCATGGCTATGCACTGTAGATGGCGCTTCTTAGTCTCAGACGCTATCATGACGTCATCCATGAAGTTACTCACTTCTGACAAATGCAACGGTTCCAGGAGCTTCCTCATCATCCTCGAAAAGATTGCCCCTGCTGTTTTCAGTCCAAATGGCATCACGTTCCACTGGAATTGGCCTGCTGGTGTGGTAAATGCTGTTTTCGCTTTGTCACTTTCAAGCATGGGTACTTGCCAATATCCTTTTGCTAAATCCAGCTTGCTGAGATATCTTGCCTTCGCTAGCCGTGAAAACAAATACTCGATGTCTGGCATCGGCTCGGCATCAAATATGACTTTCTGATTCAGCTTCCTGAAATCCACACAAAACCTGATAGTCCCATCCTTCTTTCTGACCAGTACGATCGGCGAGCTGTATGGCGAATTTGCTCTCTCTATTACCCCCATTTCCATCATAGTTTCGACTTCAGTCTTAACGACTTCCAGCTGTGAATGAGGTAATGGATACTGTTTTGTCCTAACAGGTATTTCATCCACCAGGCGAATTTCGCACGTGTCCAGGCTGGTTCTTAACGGAAAATCTGTGAGAATATCATTGTACTGACTAGCCAGAGTTCTCAGCTCGAGATGGATCTCGGGACAGTTGGGATCTAAGTGTATGTCTGCTGGACCCTCGGACGCTTTTAACGGGACTGTTGGTACATCCCCTCTCAGCACTGACATCTCTTCCTCTTCTTCCTCATCCCTTTCCTCTACTACCACTGTGGACAACGCAACTCGTTCCTGGAACTTCTTAAGCAGGTTGGCATGATAGAGCTTAGTCTTGCTGCCCACACGTACGCGATAATCACACTGGCCCACACGTTCTATCACCTCAAATGGTCCCTGCCACGACATCTCCAGTTTGTTGTGTTTTACAGGTAGCAACAGCAACACCCTGTCGCCTGCTACGAAACAACGCTGCTTAGCCTTTCTGTCAAAATGTTGTTTCTGCTTCTTCGATGCTGCTTTCAGATTGTCCCGGGCTAACCTGCACGTTTCCTCGATGCGATTCCGTAGATCTACAACATACTGGCTAGCATCTCGTATGTTTTCTTCCATCTGCTCCTTAGTCCACAGATCTCGCAGCACGGACATCGGTCCCCGGACTGTCTTCCCATACAACAATTCGAATGGCGAGAAACCTGTTGATTCTTGGGGTACTTCTCTGTATGCAAACAGGAGTGCGGGAATATACCTATCCCAGCTCTTTGGTTTTTCTGACGCTAATTTCTTTAACATGGCCACCAAAGTACCATTGAATCTCTCTACTAGTCCATTCGACTGCGGATGATATGGTGTTGTACAATGGCCCTGAATACAGAGTAGCCTGTTGACTTCCTTCATAACCTGAGACGTGAACTGTGACCCTTGGTCTGTGAGTACTTCCTTCGGGATACCTACTCTGGACCAGATCTCCCAAAGTGCTTCGGCCACCCTTTCCGCATCTATCCTCTTCAAAGGAACGGCATCGGGATACCTAGTAGCATAGTCCACTGTCACCAAAATGAACCGGTTTCCCCTGTCGGACGCTGGTGTGATGGGCCCCACTATATCTACTGCTACTCTTTGGAATGGTTCTTCTACCAACGGTAAGTGCTGCATAGGAACTCGGGGCACCCTTCCCCTCGGCACTACCCTCTGACACTGCTCACATGACTCGCAGTACCGTCTGACTTGACTGCACAAACCGGGCCAATAAAAGGTCCCCCATATCCTCTCTCGGGTCTTCTTCCCTCCCAAATGTCCTCCCATCGGCGGATCATGCGCTAGTCTGACTACCGTCTCTCTCAGCTGCTTTGGTACTACCAACTGTGACATCTGACTTCCACCTTTTGCGTACATTCGGTAGAGAATACCCTTCTTTCTACAGAACTATACCAGTCCCTTTCCTGAGGTGATGGCCCTACCTTCATCCGCCAGCTTACGTGCTCTGGCCAAAGTCTCGTCTTGGGTTTGCCACTCTATCAATTGAGAAGGTGTCACATCAAGATCGACCTGCTTGATCAACTTCAAAGGACCCTCCCCCTTCTTTTCTTTCTTTGCCTGCGCTCTAGTCTGGACAGCTGCTGCCATGGCGCACTCACTAGCGTCTACGGTCACTGGGCTACGTTGTCCGTCAGCGAAAGTCACCCAATTACCAAGTATAACGTCTGGTCCCATGTGCTCAACCACTATGAGTTCGATTTTCCCCCTTACAAACGGCGAATCTAACTCAACCCAAGCAGTAGGATACTTAGCCGATTTGCTGTGGTCTACGGGATTGACGTCAACATGCCTCCCTGATAACTGTTCTGGCTGCACCCACTTCGCTGCAATCGCGCCCATGTCTGCACCTGTATCTCGCATAATGCGGACTTCTCTCCCTTGGGCTAATCCCTTACTCCAGGGGTCAAAGGGTACTATGGTTTTCACCCCTACAGTTACCGGCCCTGTCATCGTGGTTGACGTTTCGGGAGCTATTGTCACCTGGTTGACGGCTACTTTATTCTGACAATTCCGGGCTACATGTCCTGGTTTGTGACACTTGAAACACAGCCGTTCTTCCGGCTTCTTCCCCGAACTAGACTGTTCCCCTCTGGTTTCTACCTTGGTTCCTGTACCTCTGTTGGGTTGTTTATCCCTTTTGAACTTGAAAGGACCTCCCATAGGTGGACGCGTAACTGCCCTCTTAGCATCGAGATGGAGCTGTGCCAGCTCTGCTGCTTCCTCCCCATTCTTCGGGCGTTTTTCCCTAACAGTCATCTCTAATTCCGGATTCATGACCCCATACAGTTGCTCGGCCAGAAACATGTCTAACACTACTGCAACATCTTCGATGTTTTTGTCAGCTAAAGCAAACCAGCGCGTTACTGCGGTCCTTAGCCTAACATACAGCTGAGGAAAAGTTTCTGCAGGTTCTTTCTTAGCCTCTCGTAACTGACGGCGGTAGTACTCGGCGTCACGCCTAAACCTCTTAAGCAACGCCCCCCTTACTACATCGAAATCCTTGCTCTGCTCAACAGTTAGCCTGAGATAAGTGTCACGGGCCTCTCCCTGTAACAATGGAGCTAAACGTACCCCCCACACCTCCTTCGGCCAACCTTGCGTCACGGCTACCCTTTCGTACATCTGTAGGTACGCTTCGACATCCTCTTTGTCGTCTAGCGGCTTTATCTTTAATGAAAAGGACTTACTCGCCTCTGACGCTTTCCTATCCGCTTCGGATTTCTTCTCTGACGCAGCTATCTGATACTTCAGCCTTCGCTCGGCGGCTGCTAATTCCTCCTGACGAGCTTCCCTCTCTGCGGCTAACCTTCGCTCGGCGGCTGCTAACTCCTCCTGACGAGCTTCCCTCTCTGCGGCTAACCTACGTTCGGCGGCTGCTAATTCCCCCTGACGAGCTTCCCGTTCTGCGGCCAGTCTACGCTCTGCAACTTCCCTCGCGGCAGCTAACCTACGTTCCAAGAGACGCTCAGCAACCTCCTGCTCTCCCTTACGCCTGACCTCGGCTATCACAAACTGCGCTAATGCTGCACCAGTGAGGCCTAAACTCTCCCCTAACTGTTTGATGTGCTCATGCGGGCTTACCCTAGTTCCTAACCCCTCCTTAATTTCCGGGTTATCACTAAGAGTCAGACCTGTCGCACCAGGGGTATGAGTAAGCGTACTCACTGTGGTTTTCTTCCCTGATGGGGTAGCCAAAATGGTTTCTTCCTCGCCTTGGGACTCGTCCCCCGGTTCGCTTCCCGCGGACTCAGCGCTGGGCCCCGCGGTGGCGCCACGCCCCGTCCGAGTTGGTCGTCCCTCCCTCTTTGGCGGCATCCCTGACACGAATGCCCGGCGACCCTGTAGTGACGACGGTTCCCGACAGGACACCTGCCCAACAAAACACAGAAAACGATTAGGACTAGACAACGAATGATAACTAGACAGACAACGACAAGAGCCAGAGGGTTCCTACCACCTGGTACCGAAATGGCAGGAGGCAAACACTCACGCCCCCCTCCGTTCACGCGTGCCGCACTCTCTGGACGTGGCCCTCAGTGCAACACACTCCCACTCCCGCCAACCGCCCGCTAGAACACATTCGTACACAGACACGTACACACACGACCACTGGTACACACAACTACACAAATCCCACTACTCTACCTAATTACCTAAACAGTCACCTCCCCCTAATCTTTTTCTATCCCACCGCTGCCACCAATTAATGTCACGTGACGCTGACGTAAGTCAGAATCCCGCGAACATTGTTAGTTCTTACAACCCGAGCACACCCCACCCACACACTAAATAAGAACACAAACACCAGTGGTAAATTAACGAAACAACTCTTTTATTCCCCAAACGTACTAACTACCCACCCGTCCCTCTAACAGCACACACTTCCCTCACTCATACTCACAAGCATACACAACATATTTAACAATAAACAAATGATATTTACAAATGCAATGATGAAATGAAAATAAACAAACTGATTTATGAAAACTTGTTTTTATATTCGCTCTATTCAAAAACTCTAGAAAAATATGCGCATATTAAGGCCTTTCTTGTTATACTTTTATAACTTATTACTCAAAGTTGTTTAAGCACTTTTTTCCAGGTCTCTTTTCCAAACTAGAATGAAACACTCCTTGACGTAAACCTTCCTGTAGACGATACAGATTTACCACCCCTGAAGACACGGCAACGCATAGGCGGCCCTCACACGGTTCCCATCTGAACCGCACACGGTCCTCGGTACAGGGGGAAGGTAACTCGGCTGGGTGGCTCCTGCGTAGCGGACCAGACCTCTCAGCGTCCAACCCAAGTCGGACCGGAACCAGAATCAGTTCAACCTCAGCCGCTCAGATCGTCTCGGCAGATGTTCAAAACAATCATCATCATCATCTGCATCATCAGCATCAGTGCACTGAAAATACAGTCAGATATCCTAACATTTGCCAACACGATTATATTTGCCAAAACTGTCACCATCGTGTTGTCTTCACTGTTTTCCGCGCACAAACGTCGTCATGAATAAAATCGTAACACACAAAACTCTATCAATGTCTATGTTTCATTGTTCATACTTGTTCCGATTTATGATTATTAAATGTCTTTCATCGTATGCAATCTTGACTATACTCTCTCCAAATTGTTTACTTTTGCCTTCAACTCTGAGATACTCCAGCACAAATCTTTACTATTTACATCATGCCTTATGAAAAAACATAAAAGATGAAATTCAACAATTGTTTAGATACTAACCACAATCAAACCTTTAATGATATAGCAATGAAAAATACTTCCATTCAATTTATATTTCATTTTAAATGCAGTCATTCCTCTACTAAAATACTTATTAAATTTCCTTTTAAAAATACTGATAATATACTGACAAATTATCTCCCTTGCGAAAATAATGAAAGCAAGGTATATGTACAGAATAATTCTCTCCCTTCATTAAATAAAACGATTATACTGTATTCAATAATTTATTTCCTATTAAATAAATAATAATAAGAAGAAAAATCCATCATAAAATAACAGAATAAAATCCCCCCTTGAACGTATTTACCCCAGAACAATGACCTAACATAATGGTGAAAAATATTACATTCTACAGGCTTACCTATTTACACACTCATACACCAGAGAATGCAGCACGCCACTAAAGAAAAACATGAGTATTTACCTCCACTGGTGATGAAACCTCAACTGGCAACGCAGACAACACAACACATTACAACACAAGTTGAGGCGTCCTTCAGTCTCCGCCGCACTCCTCCGGGTCACAGGGCATCCAAGTCAGGGCTACTGAAAATGGCTTTGCAGGGGATCCAATAGAGTTTCCACTACTGCTTACTAAGGATATCAAACACATAGATATACGCCTAGTCCTACCCTCAGTGCGGAAGTCTGTTCTCTCTGACTCTTTCTGACTGACTGACCTCTATCACTGCAGTATAATACCCGTTGTAACTTTCTAGAATAGCGAACATGCTCAGCAAACGGTCGGCCAGGCCCAAACCGGTTCCCTCTCTCTATATCATCTATGCGTACACTCTTGCTCGGAATTGACAGCGAAACGAACAGCAGCAACTAACTTACGAAAAACACGGGTTTATGTACAGTTAAAAAAAATGTATGGTAGCCGGCGCGTGACAATGATGCCTTCTAGAAAGATGTTGAAGAGTGTTGGAGAGAGTAGGCATCCTTGACGCACTCCGATGGTTGTTCTGAAAAAGTTCCCGATGACGCTGTTGTGGAGGACTGCACTGGTATCCTTGTCATACAAGATTTTGATGACTTTAATAATGTTAGGGCTGATGTTGACCACTTTCATGGTTGCCCACAGAGTTGCATGCCAGACTCGGTGAAGCGCTTTCTTGAAGTCTACAAACACATGATAAAGATGTTGTTGGTGTTGTACGTATTTCTCGCAGATTATTCTGAGGTTAAAAATAAGCTCAGTGGTACTTCGCCATGCCCTGAATCCTGCTTGTTCAACTTCAACTTTTTATTGGCTCCAAATACATATAACAACATACTAGAGAACTTGCTTCTCGCATAGAAAGAACAGATTAAAAAAACACGATACAAATTAAAAAAGACAATCACGCAACGTCGATTCGCACACCGTCATTGTATCACAGCACAAAAAAAATATCACATTGCTACTTACTGTATCACATCACCTGTATTACAAGTATAAAGAGGTTAGTTAGGAGAGCCAACAGTCTTGCTTCTAAAGAGCAATACCAAGAGATAGTGAACAACATGTTGCACTGTTGCTATTTACTTGTTCTTCAGTTATGATTTGTTCAGCTTGGGGTTTCAACCTGTTGAGTATTTTTTTTCAAGAGGACTGCTTGGATGGCTGATGAGGCTGATGGTGCGGTAGTTTTAACACTCCTGAAGGTTGCCTTTTTTGGGAAGAGTGATGACAAGCGACTGGGTCCATGGTATAGGCCACTCCCTACTCTGCCAGATCTTGTTACAGGTAATGGTGAAGGCGTCAATTATCGCTTCTCCTCCTGCTTGAAGGAATTCTGCGTTTATGTTGTCCACTGCTGCATCAACTTCTTCTCGGAGAATTCGGAGGAAATCTTCTTCTGTGTTCTGGGGACATGCTAGAACTGATGGGTCTCCGTTTGGTGTGTGGTTGTAAAGATCAGAGGAGTACTCTGTTCATCTATCCAAAACGTCTTCTGTAAGGTACAAGCCAGACATGCTTTGGATTGTGGAGAACTTGGGCTGCTAAAAACTTGTCAACAGCTTCACAGTCTGGTAGGCCTGCTGTTGTTCTTGTTGAGACTGTTATTGCGCTACCCTTTCGCTATCGGGGATCCACTAATTCTTTTCCCAAGCTCCATTCTTCTAGGTTAATCCGCCCAGCATCAATACAAGATTATTGCTTTAGGTCCAGCGGACTCTTCCGAGCCAAATCAGGACCAAGGCCGCCCAGCATCAAAGCGACCAAACAGAAAAACAGCATGGTTAATATATTCACAGTGTTATTGGTTGATTGATTAACTTTTATAAGGGCTCATTAATTAATTGATTGATTGATTATTTGAATGACTGACTGATGGCTTGAACTCCTTGGCTTACCTTTGGCCCATACAGGATTGAATGTGTCCACGTTCTTCCAGTGGCACAAGCTGGTGTGGAAGGCACACTCCACTGGGTACAAAGAAAAAGCCAGGCAAAAAGTGTAGTATTATAAATGGTGTTATCTTCTGTTCCACCTTCTCACCATCATCATCATCATCATCATCATCATCATCATCATCATCATCATCATCATCATCATCATCATCATCATCATCATCATCATCATCATCATCGTGGTCATCCACATCATCATCATCATCGTGGTCGACAACATCATCATCATCATCATTATCATCATCATCACCATCTTCGTCGTCGTCTTCGTCAACGTCATCATCGTCTTGTTGTTGTTGTTTTTTGTTATCGTTGTCTCGTCTTCTCTTCCTCCTTCTCCGTTCTCTTCTTCTTCTTCCTTTTTTTTTCAAAATTAAATTTTCTTCTTCTTTTTCCTTTTCGTCGCCCTTTTAATCATCATGTTATTCTTCCCATCATCATCATCATCATCATCATCATGGTCACTATCATAGTCACTATCATCATCACCATCATCATCGTCGTCGTCGTCGTCGCCATTATCTCCATTGTTATCATCCCCCTTCTTCTTCTTCTTCTCCCCTCCCTCCACCCCCTCCCTCATCCATCTCCCACCCCCGTCTTCTTCATCAATGTCGTCATCCCAACCATATGGTCTATCGGCCAGTCTGTCTATTCAGTTCAGTCTGTCTTTATACCTCTGTCTAGGCCTGAAAGAGAAAGGCAGAAAGAGACCAAAAAACAGAGGCTGGGATGGTCATGAGACAGAGCGTAGCTTTCGGGCAATAAAAGTTTCCAAAATCCTTCCCGCCCTGCTGTTAAAACGGTCATAAAGATCGTTTGTGCATTACCATTTCCAATGAAAGCAAGCTGGATAAATGTGGTTTCTAACCTTGATTGACGTAGCTGGCAGTATCTTGTGCTGGGCTGGAAAAAAGAAAGAAAGGGAATAGGTAACCTGAAAAACGGATACGAATAGAATAACTATTATCTTGCAAGAAAAACGTAAAGTGCGACTGAAGTCAATATCAAAATTTGCGCCAAAACCAACAAATTAGAATATTTGAAATAACATACAATGTCTAGTACAGGTTAACATATGACTAGATTATTTGCTTCATATAATAATACATTTTTTGAGGTCTTTTAGGTCTATATTTTTTTTGTAAATTAAATATAAACAGTAAACATTGTGTCCGACCGTTAAATAGGTTGTCTGCTAAAGGTACTGTATGACTTATTATTTTCCTTCTGTTACGTTGAGACTCGCGCGGCGGTGCGAATGGAACGCGCACGATAGATCAGATGGTTTTATTTTGCAAAGCATGCAATAATAGAGTGTATTTATCTTTGATTTGATTTTGCGTTGTTGTTACAGGAAGCTTTGTATAACGTTGATAATTTTAGTTGGTCGATATTATTTGATAATTTTCTAGAGTTGGTTGTTTACTATCGATCGAAGCGTGTGGATAATTCTAGTGGTAACTAGAGACGCTTTCATCCTAAATATGGTTATATAACGTGAGACAGTGCTGACAAACTTTGTTCTGATTGGTTATAATTCTGTCTTGCCCGAATGTTCTTTATTTCTCTGGAGTTAGAGAGACTATATAAGTGCCGCACTGTTTCAAAAGAGGGGGGGTATGGGGCCGGGTAGCTCAGTTGGTAAGAGCGTCTTGCTAGTAACCGAAAGGTCGCTGGTTCGAATCCCGGATTGGTCAACGTGTGATCATATTATTTTCCCCTTTACCAACAACTGGCCCGCTGGTGTCAGTATAAATCGGTCCAGTAGTCACCTATATGCGAAAGTGTCGTGTGACTATAATCTACAAACAACAACAACAAAAGAGGGGGTGTGTTGAAAGTAAAAAGTAGAGAGTTCAAAATTGTAGAGAGAGAAAGTCGAAAGCGACTGAGCGATTGTATGCAGTTGTTGATGTACGCTGAATAAAGTTCGAAAACTACATGCGACGACTCCTGCCTTGTTGCTGATTGAACGGGTTGCGTGGATAAACGAATCTGAGTTACACTTATCAGAATCCAAGCATTGGGGCTGAATCAACTGATAAAAAAACAACATCGAGTGTAACACCTTCAAATACTTACACAGGCGCTAACAACGTAGTTATCATTGCGTAATACAACGCTATCAACGTGTGTTGAAGGGGTTTTCGCGGTGGCTCATTCTAGACCGGTGGTATCGGCTGACGCCTAAATACAATGACCGTATAGGAGAAAATCTCGCGAGGTGTCTTTTTATAAAGGGACCGAGTGCCCCCATACTGGAGATCTTTCGCCTCAATAAAATGGATTGATACACACTTCTATGATCATACTAACCAGTGCGACAGTCTGGGTGGAAAAGCCCTCATACAGGCTTTAACTAAAATGAAGGAAAGGCATGTCCATGTTTACTTTTTGAAGTTCTTCTTCCCATCATCATCATCATCATCATCATCATCATCATCATCATCATCATCATCATCATCATCATCATCATCATCATCATCATCGTCGTCGTCGTCGTCGTCGTCATTATCTTCATCGCCATCATCATCATCATCATCCCCCTTCTTCTTCTTCTTCTTCTTCTTCTTCTTATTTTCATCCCCTCCTCGTCCCTAAGTATTTCCGCTCCAATACCCGCCGCAAAAGGAAAATACTAGTTAATAAATAATTTGTTTTCTCTAAGTTTAGGTGGCGTCTATAGGATTGTTGTATTAAGCAGTAATAATAATAATAATAATAATAATAATAATAATAATAATAATAATAATAATAATAATAATAATAATAATAATAATAATAATAATAATAACAACTTACAATTACCTCTCTTCTCCTGATGTTCCTCTCTTATCTCCCTTGTGTTTGGAATTAACATCGATTAAATTCCGAAGAAGTTTGGATAAGGAATGTGTAAATGGAGTGTATTACACGTCCAAAATTGTCCACACACACACATACAGGCGCGCGCGCACGCACGCTCGTACGCACTCAAACAAAACAGCACGAACTCACAGCTGAATAGTGTGAGGTGCTGTTAAGATTATGGCAAATTATTATTGTCATATTAAGCGGTACTTGCATCCCAGCCAAAGCCCCCACACCACTTTTCTATAATTTATTTATTTATTTATTTATTTATTTATTCATTTATTCATTTATTTTAAAACAATTGAGTACATGGGCGAGGGACAGTCAACGCAATGGCAAAAAATGATGCCGTCATGCCTTGAGAAAGAAATGTCAAAATGTATTTCCGATGCAACTAATTGTTTTCTATTTAATCTCGTCCGTTACTGTGCGGGCACGACATCTAACCTAGGCAGGTCTTTCCCTCTGAAAGCCATTTTGTTTCCTACCAAATCTTGCACGTCACTGTGCGGGCAAGACGTCTAACCTAGGCAGGTCTTCCCATCTAAAACACATTTTGTTTTCTAATAAATCTCGCACGTCACTGTGCGGACACGACGTTCAATTCAATTCAATATTTTATTTTAACGTCTTTTTACAACAATGTGATTTTAGACAACCATAACAAACAAAGAAACAAACAAACAAATCGAAATTGTTAATTATAGTAACTTAAATAAATCTGTTCCGACAATGATACGCGCGATGTCCTGTAACATCGAACTATATAAGATGACTCTAATATCGTCTTGTGCAGATAAAAAAATTTCAATTTTCTTTTGTACAGTGCTGTTAAAACAGTAAAATCAAATAATATATGTTGTAAAGAAATAGTTCCAGCACAAATACAAGTAACATTTTTCAAACCTAGGCAGGTCTTCCTATCTGAAAGCCATTTTGTTTTCTAGCAAATCTCGCATGTCACTGTGCGGGCACGACGTCTAACCTAGGCAGGTCTTCCCATATGAAAGCCATTTTGTTTTAGCGATACTTTGTTTAGTGGCACTAGTTAAGGCAAATCCTCTCACCTAAGCAGTCTTTCATAGCCCTCGCACCTCCGCCACACCCTTCTACCCCCAACCTCTGCCTTCCCTCTGTCCTCCTCCATCCAAAGGAATGACTGACTACGCCAGTGAAACAAGGACAACAACTGCAATACCCCTCCCCCCCTACCCCTTCACCGACTAAAGCATTAAAATTGCGCCTACCTGTCCTCAGTAGAATCCGCTGAATCCGCCTGAAGCAAAGTTCTCCTTGCTACAAGACATTTGGCCCCCCAAACTAGCACAAAGGCTCCAATGATCTGCATTGTCAGCATACTTGCTGCAACATGGAACAACATAAGGGAACTGTTAATTATACTATTATAATCAACGATTAATTTCTGTTGCTGGCTCCACTTGGAAGATGGTGTACATGTCACCTGGCGAAACCTTACCAAAAGGCGAACCTTTTGAACCTAAATAATATAACTGAAGGCACACAGCTTTTGTTTTTGAATCAATCGTTATTCATCTTGGGCGGATCCTCCACATTTCAGCGGTAGAAACGGATCCTCGATATCGCAGCGCTAGATTCGGATCTTCGACAGCGCACCGGTAGATACGGATTCTCGACAGCGCAGCGGTAGATACCACACAGCCATTTAGTAGTCTAAATAAACATATACATACCTGCTGCCGATATGGATCCACTTTCATTTTGATACGGAGGATCTATTCTACTTAGTTCCTGCCCCTGTGTTTACGATGGGCTAGAAGCTCAGTTGATAGAGAACTTGTTTCCTATGCCCAAGGTCACGGGTTCGAACCCCGCAAGGGACGAGATTTACGTGACTTAGGTACGAGACTTTCAGGTCACCTAGAGTTACCTCCGGGTACTCCAGTTTCCTTCCTCCTTTCACTAATGGTATTGGACGCAGTCTGTCTAAAATTTGAAAATAACATTTGATTTCCTTTCCGTCTCCTAATAGCGGCTTGCCTTTACACTAATATAAATATCCAATAAAAATATGAGGCACGGTGGCCTAATGGTAGAGCTTTGGCTTGCGGATCTGAAGGTCCCGGGTTCGAGCCCAGGCCGGGGCATTGTTTTGTGTCCTTGGGAAAGACACTGTACTACCGTTTCCTACTCCTTCGGATGAGAGTATAAACCGAGGTCTAGTCTGTGTCGCATACATTCCATCGGACTTTAAAGATCCTGACGCTCATGTCCTAGACGGGTGAGTGCCGGTGACAAGAACACACCCAGCATGCACTTAGGTCCTTCTCCCCCCATCCCTGGCTGCCCAGGATTGTGCTCAGTTGTGCGGGCGTCAGACCATGCGCCCAAAAGCTGCGGGTGGGCGTCTCGGGCGGCTTGAGTTAGATCCTTTATCGGCCAGCGCCTTGAGCAGCTCTTGAGCTGGTAAAGCGCTATAAAAGAACGATTAAATAAAATTAAAAAAAAATTCAGTATACCAACTGCTTGCTCTATATAAGTGCTAATCTTAGTAGAGCGTATGTTTCCAGAATCTGGAGTGGTCACTTCAACTTCAGTAGGCTAAAGAATGCAGTGCGATGCTGTGGAAACATAGCAAGGTCAATCATAGAATTTGAGTCAAGATAACACTTAATACTTCTTTATCCAAGAAGAAACAAATATATTGCTTTAAAATATTAAAATACTTTGAAAACAGATATTTTATATCCACTCAATGTTTACTATGCCAAATGTTTCGGGTTTTACACCTTCTCCGGGGCGATACAATGTGTGCAAGTGCTTGGCACGCTCAGCTGTGATGTTTGTTGGTGTGTAGGTGTGTGTGTGTGTGGGTGTGGGTGTGGGTGGGGGGGTTGTGGGTGGGTGGGTGTGCCCTTGTTTACACAGTATTATCTGGACAAATCAGTGAACATCTACATAACTTGTATTGATATGCCTACTTGCTTTGACGTCAGAACAATGATCCGTTAACTATCTCTGTTTGTGTGTTTGTGTGTGTGTGGGTGGGTGTGTGTGTGTGTATGTGTGTGTGTACATGCGTTGTTTTTATTTTGCTTTCGTTTTTTTACATGCAGGTGACTTTTTTTTCTCTTTTTTTTTCTTCTTTCCCTTCCTCCAAACTGATTTTTTTCTCTCTTCGTTTTAGATTGCTGCAGGTATTTATTTACCGTTTAATCGACAGCTGCTATATTGTGTACAGTTTACTCTTGGGTGCATGTATCTTTTTCTCGTTAGTTAGTTCATTCATTTATTTCTTTATTACTTTTATTTTTCTAGTTCGACGTTATTGCATTTCTTGTCTGTTATACTATAGTTATATGTTTGTTTTCTTTTCATTGTTGAAAAGATTAATTTATGTGCTTCTGTTTATTTTTTTTTAATTATTGCTTTGTATTTGTTCCTGTTGGCCAGACATTTCATTGTTGTCATTTGTCAAAGGGTAGCACTTATTTAAGCTTTGCTTTTGTGTGCCCTTTATGTTCTCCATGCTTTGTTTACTTGTTTCGTGAATAATAAAATTTTGTTTAAACCAATGATCCGTTAGGGTTAGGGTTCGAACACTGCAAAGTACCTAAAAAATGGGGACGAAATATGACCCATTGTCAGCACAACGTATGTGGCGTTTCGGGAAAGTCATGATAATACTGTGTAACCTCGGCTGTGTTTGTGTGTGTGCATGTGTGTTTGTGTGTGTAGGTGTGTGTAGGAGAGAGAGGGAGAGAGTTGGAATAATGTTTACGCTGAGTGTGATGTGGATGAATGCGAATTATTGTGTATTCGTAATGTTTATGAGTTTAAAATGATTCTGCGCCTGCTGTACTTCGTTTTGAGTTACTAAAGATGCATTGTATTGTATTGTATTGTATTGTATTGTATTGTATTGTATTGTATTGTATTGCATTGTATTCCATTGTATTATATTACAGTCAGCAGTACGGTGCACAAAGCGTTAAAATAAAAACATTATTTTAATTTTTGACACTGTAGTGTCCCTTTTTATCGGGAAATTCTGGGTCTTTGGCGCGCCCAAACCCAACCTACCTTATAAAATTAGTTGTTTTTTTTTTTTAAAATAAATTTTGCTGGGGGAGCAAAACGTTGCCCGAATCGAAGAAAATAGTATTTGGAGAAACATAACACCCATGCTTGCTCGATCCCACACCTGTCAGATGCCATTGGTTTCTGGCCTGTGGAAAAAACAAGTTAGTCCCGCCTTAAACCACTCGTCAACAACGCTAGCCTAATATATAAGTGAAAATTACAGAGCACTAGGATGTTGTACACTGAAAACTTAAAAGACTTCACAACAAGCCGACCTACCAACCTAGCAATTAAAGCCTGCAGTAGCCTATGTTTTCCAAGTCCCCAAAGTCAATCATAACTTGTTTTGGACATAGTGACTCGGGCGTCTCGCTGAAGAACAAATACTACAATAAAAACCACAGTTACACAGCGGAGACAGATCAAGATAGCAGCACATAAGCCACAACAAGGAAGTCAGCTAAAGGACCGGAGTATCAAGCCGACAAGTCTTCATTACTCCCAATGGACAATTCATATAGCGCATTGCATCTGAGCAACTAGTTGTTGGTATGAAATAATAATAATAATAATAATAATAATAATAATAATAATAATAATAATAATAATAATAATAATAATAATAATAATAGTAATAATAATAATAATAATAATAATAATAATAATAATAATAATAATAATAATAATAATAATAATAATAATAATAATAATACCACCAACATACGCGTTCACATTTTACAGACACTATGAACAAAAAATGGAAAGATAATTATAGCTAGAGAGTAATCGTTGCTTGAACAGATCGCCAAGCTTATGATTTTAGGTGGCGTTGTTTGTTTGTTTGTTTGTTGCTTTCTATGTTGTATAAACAAACAACTATGTCTACTATACACATGTTACTAGCGGTGATAGTTTTAGAATCACCATGGATGCTGTTACATGTAATATAAACACACAAAAAAAAGAAATGAATATATCGATTTGTATTAAAACCGTAAGTTTGAAATAGTTTTGCTGTTGTTGTTTTTTAAATTAAGATTGATTTTATTTTGTTAACATTAATACTTATTTCATGTGTGGCAACACTCACTGTGAGTTTGAAAATGGTATATAATACATTCTATGATGCTGAAGTTTGTGAGCTTGGGCCCTTTAACAATAATAATAATAATAATAATAATAATAATAATAATAATAATAATAATAATAATAATAATAATGGATACTGCATAGGCGTTTTAAGTGCTTTCTCTTTAACCATTCTCAAAGCGCGGCGATCTGTGAATAACATACGCTCACTTGTTACACATATTGTTACACATTTTTCGATGGAATCTAGGACTAACTATGTAACATATTTTGATTTGTCAAATTTTTGAAGGTTATAAATTCATTTCGAACGGCAAACCGACAATTTCTGTTTTGTCCGTTTTATTGTCATGTTTTGCATACTTTCGTCTGCACGCATATTCCACTTCTGATTTGACTGCGCTGGCTTCCTGTGGAGAAAAGAATACAGTATAAAATTGCAAGCCTTTGCTTCAACGCTGTCACTTTTGTCTGGTTCATCACATTTCTCCGGCCGAGTTAGTCCACTTTCTACACACTGTCAAGATCTCTCCGCTCTTCTTCTGACCGTCACCAGCTTCGCATTCCAGGTATCAGACCACAAAATGTTTGTCGAACGCTCATTGTGCTTTTCACCCCTTGAACTTTCTTTCTTTAACTCTGCGCTCCACTGAATCAATTTTTTTCCTTTCTCTCTGGACTGAAAACACATTTTCAAAAGTTTTTTTTTCTTCTCTGGATCCTGTAACTGTTTGTATAATTACAATCTCAGTCATAACCGCTGCTCTTGTTCTTATCCTTGTCCTTGTGCTTGTTTGTAATTGTGTGTATGTGTTGGTGTTGTGTTGTGCTGTGTGTGTGATGTTGCGTATGAGAGAGAGAGAGAGAGAGAGAGAGAGAGAGAGAGAGAGAGAGAGAGAGAGAGAGAGAAATGTAAAACTTTTAACTCTATTTTAATTAGGGATACATATTTTAGACTAATTAGAAAGTCTAATCTTCCAATCTGTCACTTAATTATTATCCCTTAACAGGAGAGAGAGAGAGAGAGAGAGAGAGAGAGAGAGAGAGGAGGGGAGAGGATGGAGAGAGAGTGGGGAAAGGGAGGGAGAGAGAAAGAGACAAAGACAGAGGCAGAGAGAGATTGAGAAACAGCGAGAGACATAGAAGGGGAGATGGAGAGAGCGATACAGAAAGAGAGAGAGAGAGAGAGAGAGAGAGACAGACAGAGACAGAGACAGAGAGAGAGGAGAAGGAGGGAGAAGAGAGGCAGAGACAAAGATACATAAACAAACGAAGAGAATCCTAATGTAACTTACGTTCTCCACGGGTCTTGGCAGCAAGAGGCGACTATCACAGTGACGATGACGATTACAGTCCTATTATTACAAGTACAGCGTAGTATTTCTTACACAGCGAAGATGCGACTGTATCGTTGCAAACTAGTAGCAAAAGATCCTCGTAGTTTTACAGACAAGAGGACAGTGGATGTGACGAGCGATGGGGGCTGTCACGTAGACTACAACCATGCAGCCTGAGTGAGCATGGGAGCCTGCCTATGTTCCTCCAGGTCTATATTCCCATCAGAGAGGCCTGGGGAAACGCATGCCTAGATTTGGGGAAACATAAATCTGAAAGAACATAATTATAGACATGGCAAGCCTTGAGAGAAGAAATTATACCCGGGGAAATATAGACCTAACAAAATTAGGGGATTAACAACCTGCAAGAACATAGATCTAGATTTGAGGGAACATAGATCTGTGGTAACATAGACCAGTGGTAACATAGACCTGTGGTAACAGACCAGGGGTAACTTAGATCTGTGGTAACATAGATCTGTGATAACATAGGACAGACCTGTGGTAACATAGATACGTGGTAACATAGACCTGTGGTAACACAGACCTGTAGGAACGTAGAGCTATGGGAACATAGACCTGAAAAGGCTTTAGGGAATAGATCTGGAGAAATATGGACTTTGGGGAACACAGACCTAGATATGGGGAAACATACAGACCTTGGAAAACATAGACATAGATCTGGAGGACTACAGAGACCTGAAAGAATATAGACCTAGACCTTGAGCAGCTTTTGAGCTGGAAAACCGCTATGTAAGAACGGTTAACTATAAGAACGATTAAATATAAGAGCTATTAAATATAAGAACGATGACATATAAGAACATTTTTTAAAAAATAAAATAAAATAAGATTTGGTGGAAACATAATGGCAGACATTCGGGGAACGGCTGGACAACAGGATGACACGCTCACAGTGGTGAAGAAAGGAAACTCTGATGGTATGGCCACGTCACCAGAGCATCATGCCTTGCAAAAACCATCCTGCCAGGCACGGTGCAAGGAGGCAGATAAAGAGGAAGACAGAAAAAGAGTTGGGGGACAACATTCGAGAATGGACTGGTTTGACACTGAACGAAGCCACGAGGGTTGCTGAGAACAGAGTAAGAGGGAGTACGCTGATTAAACGATCATCTGTGGCGCCCCAACGACCTTTGAGTTACGGGATAGGATAGGATAGGGAGGATATAGACATAGGCCTGTGTGACGTGAGGTTTTATTGTTGCTGGGCTCTGCACAATGGAATGCTGGTCTACCCTGTGAATTACTTTAATATATTTATTTCTTTAGCTCGGTCTGTGTTTAGGCTGGGGTACAGAGTTAGATAGAAAAATGGTAAAAGATCACTGTCACACT
Source organism: Oncomelania hupensis (assembly GCA_036898135.1). Taxonomy (NCBI): domain Eukaryota; kingdom Metazoa; phylum Mollusca; class Gastropoda; order Littorinimorpha; family Pomatiopsidae; genus Oncomelania; species Oncomelania hupensis. Next base: position 372,074 of record JBAHVR010000293.1, read on the forward strand.
AGCTTTCACACGGCTATGAATCATATGTAGTCCAGCCACTTGATAACAGTAAAAATCATACATTTATTTCCTCTACTATATAACGATCTTCGATGTACGAAACTAACTTAAAAGTTCAAATGACAAGGCGAATGGTTCGCTCGCTGATAGGTCTAGGCAGCTACTTTCTCATCATAGGGCACTGGATACTTTCTGCCTTAATGGTCAGACCTTGAAGAGTGGACTACTGTGGTCCGTTTATACAGAGTTTTAGTGCACTTAGCGAAGATGCACTTAACTTCGTTGTTGAAGTGCTGCGTTGAGGTCGCTTCCAGGACAATCTGTGTTGTTGTGGCTTGTGTTCGACGGGTGGGCTATCTTCGCACAATGCTGTAGATGCCTCGGCAGCCAACTCTAAGCGTCGATTAGGTTCTGTCCTTTGCTGAGTTGGGCTCACGATATACCGCCTGCTCGTCTGTTTGACAATGTCAGGCCGTGGCTACTTGATTGAATTCGAATATTCAACAAGTACTGCTGTCTAATCTTCTCAGGAGAGATTCTGTCAGAGAGTACTGTGTACTCATCAGCGTTTCAAACTAAACTGACTGTCTATCTCTCTCCTTGAACCAACCCGAACTGGTTCTAACTAACCTTAGCTGTGTTCTCATTGACTGAACCATCTAAGTGGATATAAAATTCAAAGCTCGATCGTAGGCTGCGATAATGTCACTAACTGTGCTTGTATTAAGCTACAACTGTGTTACGCATGATCACTTCTGTCGTCTGCTAGAGACTACAGTAACCTTCTAAGTTTTACTACTGAACAAACAAGCTAAGTGTGCAGGGTAAACAGGTCCTCTTGTTACAGCCTGGAGGAACCTAGAGACCTGGGCGAACACATGACCTAACCCCGTGAGTGACGACCGAAGGAGGAAACGGGAAGTGTATCCAGGAGATCCCCACATCACACAATCACGACTGGGGACGTACACAGATGGAAAGATACGGACAAACACATAACTTACGCTTGACTGACTTGGCGTCACTGTGCATGCTTGAACTGTCGGTACACGAGCCTTAAAGGGTTCCACTTTGATCACTGCACCTCGACGGATCCTTTTAACATTCACAGTGAGTGTTGCCACACTGAAAAAAAAGTTTACATAAAAAAAACTCTTTCGAAAGTATAGTTATTTTGTGATGAATAAATTCAGTATTTTTAATGAGTCTATTAATAGTAACCGCTAGCCGACATTCTGGAGCTAAAAATAGCATCTACTACTTAAAGCCGGTAACAGGCAGATCTCCAACGAAGAATACAAAAACATGGAGATGATGTGCTACAGAGGACTTATAGGCATTTCCTATACCCGGCACATCACCAACGACGAAGTCCGACAGACCATCATACAAGCCATTGGACAACACGATGACCTGCTCACAGTGGTGAAAAAACGGAAACTCCGATAGTATGGCCACGTCACCAGATCATCAGGACTTGCAAAGACCATCCTGTAAGGCACAGTGCAAGGAGGTAGAAGAAGAGGGAGACCGAAAAAGAGGTGGGAGGACAACAGTTGACACTGAGCGAAACAATCAGGGTTGCTGAGGACAGGGAAAGATGGAGTACTCTGGTTAAACGATCGTCTGTGTTGCTCCTACGAACTCCGGGTTATGGGATAGGATAGGATAGGATAGGATAGGATAGGAAGAGACAGAACCTCTTAAAAATAAAAAATAAAAAAAATAAAAAACCCTCGCTGGCAAGTATTTTGATATATTTTTGTAGGTTGATAAAATAGAGCCTAACCTACCTCAGACATCAAAGACGCACTCTTTAAGCCGCGTGGCTCACTCATAAGTAGGGCCAAAGGCTATGGTATTGATGTACCGTTAAAACGGGGGCAAATCACCTCTCTGTCAGAACAGAAATGGAAAATTCAAACATTAGCGGTTGGTTTGAGCAAAGAAAGCCCGCTGTATCATTGTGTAATGTGATAACAATGCGGAGTTTAGGGTAAACCCGTTCTCGACCAAAGTAAACAAAGCCTCTTTAAAGTGCTTTTGAAGTCGAAATCAAAATTGCGCAACAACAACAAAAGCATACAAAACCGTGCACTTTCCGCTAGTCAAAGACAAGATTATTTCCTTATACTGTATATCCATGCATTTGTCTGTGCCTAATATTTTGCTAAGATGTGCTTGGAGCTCGTTTATACGCGGGAATCAAATTCAAATTCACATTTAACAAGTTTCAAGAGATATCCGTTGGTTAGTTTCAGAGAGAAAAGTGCTCAGGACGGAGTGGGGGGTGGGGGGTAGGGAGGGGGGGGGGAGCGAGAGCAATCAGCAGCCATTTTTGTAAGTCTCGCTCATTGCAAGATAAATAACATAAATAAATAATGTAAATATATATACAGTAATATAAATATGTATACAATAAAAATATAAATAAAGTAAAACAAATTATTATTATACTAATGGTTTTGTACCCTGGCAAGCCAGGGTACACAGGTTGCTGTTTAAAATGTAGACAGAGAGACAACTGTTGTCTGCGAGTTTCATTTGGACGATGATACCTCCCCATATCCCCCTTGATACCTCCCCATACCCCCCCTAATATCTCCCCGTCCCCCCCTCCATGATGCCTCACCATACCCCCTTGATACCTCCCAGAACCCACTTGATACCTCCCCATACCCCCTTGATACCTTCCGTACCCCCCTTGTAACCTACCTGTACCCTCCTTGATACTTCCCCGTTGATCGTTTCGCAGGTATGGATGAAAGGAATCGACCATCACCATATCCCCTTATATATACCCGTATCCCCGTTATGCCTACCCATGCCCCTTTAAACCTACCCGTAGCCCCCTTTTACCTACACGTACCACCCCATCCCGATCCTTGGTAATAATAATAATAATAATAATAATAATAATAATAATAATAATAATAATAATAATAATAATAATAATAATAATGAATACAGAATAATACAAATAGAAATCATAAAAAACACCAAAGTTTTAAAAGAAAATTTGATATAATAATAATAATAATAATAATAATAATAATAATAATAATAATAATAATAATAATAATAATAATTTATTATTATATTATTATTATTATTATTATTATTATTATTATTATTATTATTATTATTATTATTATTATTATTAGTTTAAAAATAATAGTACTACTACTACTACTACTACTACTACTACTACTACTAATAATAATAATAAATTAAAGGTAAAAAGCCTAAATGAAAAAGAAAAATATCCATATTGTAGTGTAAAAAAGTGTTAGAAATACCATCAATTTTTTGGGCTATATGGGAAAACATGCTAAAACCTCAATTTGATTTTTAATGGAATCGCGCGGAATGAGGCTATTGCAGTTTGTGGACATTTTGTTTATTTATTTATCTCAGAAACGGTTAAACGTTCGGTAAGGAAATGTCAGCTATAACGATTTCGCTGGTTTTGAGCACACAGCAGGCCGATCCGCAGCGGCCAGCACCTGCCCAGATCAGCGTCCATACCGGACAAACTTTATAGTAGTGGCGAAGAAGGACTTCCGGCTAAGCAATTTATATATATAGATTATTTTTAAAAAAATTACTAGGACAGAAGCATGCGCCTGTACTGGCAAAAAAGCTCCAAAGCATGACTTCATTTGTTTTGCTTTGCATACTACTGCTACTACTACTACTACTACTACTACTACTACTACTACTACTACTACTACTACTACTACTACTACTACTACTACTACTACTACTACTAACAACAACAACAACAACAACATAATAATAATAATAATAATAATAATAATAATAATAATAATAATAATAATAATAATAATAATAATAATATGGCAGAAGCATGCGCATGTATCGACGAAAAGCTCTGAAAGCATGACGTCATAGATTTTGCAAGGTATGTCTATGCTATGTTTGATTGTTATTGTTGTTGTGTTAATATAACATAAAACATAAAACAGTTATTTGTGTGGGTTTTCATTTTTATTAATGTTGAGTTTAGTTGTGGTAGTTTTAAATTAAATTGTGTTTATAATTTATTACGTTGTCTTATATCACAAATGTGAATAGACATTAAATTAAAAAATAATAAATAATATATATAAAAACAGACGGACGTTAACAAACAACAACAACAACAAAAATCAACAACAAACAGTCTCCCAGCTATACATGTATAATTATATAATTCAGCCATTTACTGAATGTTGACGCAAGGGAGCTTACCCCGATCGTTTTCATAATTATGAACAAATCAAAATTTGGGTTACTTCCCTTCAACTATACTTCTTTACACGCCTTGGCACATTAACAAAAACTTACTTCATTCTCTCTCTCTCTCTCTCTCTCTCTCTCTCTCTCTCTCTCTCTCTCTCTCTCTCTCTCTCTCTCTCTCTCTCTCTCTCTCTCTCTCTCTCTCTCTCTCTCTCTCTCTCTAGGTTTCCTTGCACAACACGAAAATTGGAAATTTGGTGATTCTATTTTAGAGTCTGTTTCTATGTACAAATATCTTGGTGTTATTATCACTACACGTCTTTCGTTTCAGCCCACTATGCGTGATTTGGCTGAGCGTGCTAGAAAAGGCTGTGCGGCTATTGTTAAAATGTTATGGACAGTTGGTGAACATTCCCCCTCAGTTTTCTTTAAGCTGTTTGACTGTCAAATCCAGCCTATCTTAACGTATGGCGCAGAAATCTGGGGCCTTTCACAAAATCAAGAATGTATTGAGCGAGTTCACTTATCAGCAATGAAAAGGTTAATGGGTGTTAGTCAGAAAGCGCCGAGACATTTGATTTACGGCGAGTTAGGCCGCTACCCATTACATGTAGTAACTTATTCTAAATGTATTAAATTCTGGTTGCGTATCGTGTGTATGGACAATTCACGTTTGCCAAAGAAAGCCTATAATACATTGTTAACGTTACAGAGACAAAACTATTGTACGTGGGCCTGCACCATCAGAAATACTCTGTATAAGTTTGGATTTGGCATTGTTTGGGAATCCCACTATGTCGGTGACGTTAAAAAGTTTGTAAATGAATTTAAGCGTCGTTTGATCGACTGTTACACACAAGACTGGCACTCTGCCATATTGTCTCATGACTTTTATAATGTGTACTCTTCATTTAACCAGTCACTGTCTATGAAGAAGTATTTTGATTGTATTAAATATATTAATATGCGCCACACACTGTCCAGGTTTCGTGTAGGTATGTCAAAATTGAACTCTCATTTTCTGCAGTTCAACTCGCACAATCCCAGTGCGTCTCAGAATGTTAACTGCCCATTTTGTACGGATAAGCCTACAGCCGAAACCGAACTGCATTTTTTATTAGTCTGTCCAAAATATAACCAGTTACGTAATATGTACATTCCAAGAAAATTTGTCAGAATTCCCTCCTTGTGCAAGATGTCATTATTATTAGCTAGTACTAACGAAAGACTCATTATAAATGTGACTAATTTTATATTTAAGGCCACTAAACTCCGATCTGAAGACATGAACCCAATCTTTGTAGCTAGCTAAGTCCGTCCCGTGATTAGGTATACTGTTGTAATTAGTAGCCCTATCGTTAACAGTTCACACATATATAATTGCTAATGTATCCGGAAGTCCCTTTGCGGCAAATGTTAATGTTGTGTATTCCATTGTTTTTTTTCTGGTTTCATTGTTGATTTGTATCTTCCAACTATGTGAACTCCATTGTTATGGGCCTGGTGCCTGACAATAAATTTTCTGAATCTGAATCTGAATCTCTCTCTCTCTCTCTCTCTCTCTCTCTCTCTCTCTCTCTCTCTCTCTCTCTCTCTCTCTCTCTCTCTCTCTCTCTCTCTCTCTCTCTCTATTTGATTAGTAGTTCAGGATTAGAAATGTTTGTCATTGTTTTCAAAAATGTTGTCTTTTTAAAATTATAAAACGTCTAATTGGTGTTGGGGAGGAAAGGAAATTGGGATGCGCGATGGCACAGTGGGAATTTGCAGAAGCTAAACATGAATTGGAGACAAAGCGAACAGAGAGAGAGAGAGAGAGAGAGAGAGAGAGAGAGAGAGAGAGAGAGAGAGAGAGAGAGAGAGAGAGAAAGAGAGAGAGAGAGAGAGAGAGAGAGAGAGCGAGAGAGAGAGAGAGAGAGAGAGAGAGAGAGAGAGAGAGAGAGAGAGAGAGAGAGAAAAGAGATAATATAACAATTTTATTTTGCAAGGGTAAAAGAATAAGCGCTGGATGCGCTTGTTTACATCTTACCCTCGGGGCTTTAACGAAAACTATTAAATACAACTCAATAATATAACATTCACATCATGGAACAATAATAAATAAGATAAGATAAGATAAGATATTACTTTATTAATCCAAAAGCATGGAAATTACATTGTCTGTCAATTAAACATGTCCATTCATTCTTCTTTTACACACACATAAATATTTATACATTATTAATGATCTTCAAACACATGGACATATTTTCATAATGCAGATATTTCAATTAAGCAGTAAAACGGATTAACGTAAGAACCGATAAATATGAGAATTTAAAACTTATTAGTGTGTAAACATATAAACTATTAATTAAAAAAAATAATAAAAAATTAACTAACTAAGCTGCATGAGAGTTGTAGAGTATGTTTAGTAAGACCTACCGACTTGTTTGTTATGTGCTTGAATGGCAAGTGGTATGAATGAGTTCTTGTACCGATTTGATGTTCCCGCTGGTGCCCTAAAACGTCCACTCCTGTCTGTCCGTCGAGAGTCAAATTCCAAGAAAAGTGGATGGTTACTGTCAGCCAAAATTGCAGTCAGCTTTTTTGTCACTTGTCTGCTATGTATCGTCGCTATGTCATCCTGTTTTCTCCCAACCACCCCACTAGCCCTTTTTATCTGTTTGTCCAATCTTCGTTTTTCTGTTTGTGATACGTTTCCTCCCCAACATGAGATTCCAAAAGAAATGATGCTTCCTATTACAGCTATATAAAACATTTGTAAAATTTCCTGTTTTACATTAAAGGATCTCAGTTTTCTTAAACAAAACATTCTACTTTGCAGTCGCTTGTAAATGTATTTTGTGTTATCTTTCCAAGTGAATCTATCATCGATAACCACACCTAAATACTTATATGCATGCACTCTCTCTACTTCTTCTCCTTTGATAAAGATAGGATTAAAATCAAACTTGTTTCCCTTCCTAAAATCAATTATCATTTCTTTTGTTTTGCTTACATTAAGATCTAGAAAATTTGAATCACACCAGTTGACAAAGCTATCTATTTCATCTCTGTACATGTTGTCCATGTTGTTGGTAATAAGACCAGAGAGAGCCGTGTCGTCTGCAAAGTTTATCAGGGGACAGGATTCGTGCTTTTGTCTATGGTCTGCGGTGTACAAAGAAAACAAAAAAGGTGCTAGAACAGTTCCTTGAGGGGCTCCTGTATTAGTCAACACAATATTAGAATTGTATACAATAGAATTGGAATTGTTTTGAACTCTGACAAACTGAGGTCTATTTGTAAAATAGTCAAAAATCCATAGAATAGTTCTAATATCAACATTCATGCCTGCTAGTTTTTGAACAAGTGAAACTGCAGTGGGTCAATAAAATCTGATACTAAAACATATAACTTATTAAGAACACATTTTTCAAAAACTTTCATCGTGACAGAGGTTAAAGCAACAGGGCGAAGATCATTAAAAACTTTGACTGGATTCTTTTTAGGAACATGACATCTTCCAAAGAGTAGGTACAACAGACTGAGTAAAAGACATGTTAAACAGAACAGTAAAAATACCAGCAAGTTGGTTAGCACATGTTTTTAGTAACTTAGGTGTAACTTTGTCAGGACCAGCAGCCTTTCGAGTGTTTAACTTAGTAAATGCTAAGCTTACATCCTCCTCACTAACTAATTGACTTTCAACCTCTCCTTCCTCCCCTTTCCTCCCCATTAATCCTTCCCTTAACTGCTCTCTCTGACTAGAAAAATCTTGACAGTCAAAACGACAGTAGAAGTTATTGAGGTCATTTACATATTCTTGAGTACATTCCCCAAGTTGTGCACTCCCCCCTTTCTTACCTTTGAACCCAGACATTAATCCCATTCCCTCCCACACTCTTTGTATATTATTTTCTGTAAAATGTTCCTCAATTCCTCAATAAACAAAGCCATCATTATTTGCAAACAATTGAAATCAAATTAATGTTGTTAATATCAATCAACAACATTAACAATTAATGTGTATTTTTTAACGTGTTTTAAGAGATTTTCTAAATGGTGTAAATTTAGATGCTGGAGTGAGGAGATCTTCGGGAAAGTTATTCCACAAAGTGGAGTCGGAATAAGCTAGATTAGTTTTGAAGAGATCAATTCTTGGAATTGAAACATTTAATTGTGTGGACGATCTGGCAGTTTTTCTGGAAAAAGAAGAAAGATAGGAAGGTGCATTGCCAGAAAGGACCTTGTGCATGAAAACACCTTTATTAAATTTCAGCCTGTCGGTAAGAGGGTTATAGGTAATATTGATCCGTTTATAGTAATCTTTTATAGAGATTTTTTTGTTTAAGAATAACTTGTTTAACTGCACGTTTGTGAATTCTAATTAAAGGCTTCATTGCATTGCCACTAGCCGAATCTCAAATAGTAGAGGAATAATCAATAAATAGTACAGGATGCAGTCAATATAAAAATTTCAAAAAATAAAAATTCGATTTTCTTCCGTTTTCTAATAGCGATCTCCCTGCCTTTACACCACCTGTTTGAGTGACGTATGTGTATTTGGTGTGTGTGATGATAAATGAGACAGGTGAGCGTGTATGTTGGTATAGATCGCCGCGCTTTGAGCCTTGGGGAAAGGCGCGTATATAGCATCCTGTATTATTATTATTATTATTATTATTATTATTATTATTATTATTATTATTATTATTATTATTATTATTATTATTATGATTGAATAAGACTGAATGTTACACTCCGATCGATGTTGGTGTTTTTCTATCAGTATCTGATTCAGCCCCAATGCTGAATTCCTGATAAGGTGTAACTCAGATTCGTTTATCCACGCAGCCTGCTCACTCAGCAACAAGACACGGAGTCGACGTATGAAGTTTTCCACTTTTATTCAGCACACATCAACAACTGCATACAATCACCTTTTCACTCTCAACTTTTTACTTTCCAACTCACTATCAACAACCACTCAAAACAGTGCGGCGCATAAAATATATAGCCCCTCTCTTTATTCCTGAACAATTTAGAACACGGTAGACTAGAATGACGCACTACAGCCAATCAAATAAAAGATCGTCATCACTGACTTACGTCATACATCTTTCTAAACATTCCCGAAACGTTCTCTTACTTCGACATTTATCGGGAAATTTCTATCGAGAGTAAACACGCAGATCTAGAGAATTCTCCAATAATATCGACTAACGAAAATTATCAACGTTATACAAAGCCTCTCCTAACAACAATGCAAACTCAAATCAAAGGTAAATAAACTCCATTATTGAATACTTTGCAAATCGAAACGATTAGATCTATCGTGTGCTCTTCAGACGTACTATCGTTCGCGTTTCAACGTAACACTGAAATAAAATAGTTTACGAGAATGTAAATTGAATAAATTATTTATCCTTGATAACTGATAAGTCCTTTTAGAAATAGTTTTACTAATATTTGAAATATGTTTCACCCAGGATAGTGTCATCATGTAGTGTGTCTGACAGTCAGACAGACCATCACACAAGCTATTGGACAACACGATGACCTGCTCACAGTGGTGGAGAAACGGAAACTCCGATGGTATGGCCACGTCACCAGATCATCAGGCATTGCAAAGACTATTCTGCAAGGCACAGTACAAGGAGGTAGAAGAAGAGGGAGACCCAAATAGAGGTGGGAGGACAACATTCGAGAATGGACTGGTTTGACACTGAGCGAAGCCATCAGGGCTGCTGAGGACAGAGAAAGATGGAGTATGCTGGTTAAACGATCATCTGTAGTGCCCCTACGACCTCCGGGTTACGGGACAGGATAGGATAGGATTCACCCAGAACAAATCATTGTCTAAAGTTTCATCAAGAAGCTTATGACATTGTACTTCATCATTTATTGTATTGCACATTTTTAATGGAGAAAGTTTTATAGATACATGTTGTCTTTTCTGTCTTGTAGTAATTAGCATGGATTTTTTTTGGTCTGGATTGAGGGCCATGTGGTCGTAATCAGTCCATTCTTGTAGTTCACTAGCCCCTTTTTGGAATGAGGACAGATTATTCAAGTCTATATTTTGATAATGTAATGTAGTGTCATCAGCGAAGAGTTCATAAGAAGTAGAAATACAAAGGGGGAGATCATTTATGAAGATAAAAAAAATAACAAAGGTCCTAAAATAGATCCTTGCGGTACTCCAGCTGTAATAATTTCAAATTGTGACTTTTGGTTATTTACATAAACAAACTGTTCAATATCAGAAATAAACGATTTAAGAAATTAAAGAGATTTAGAATTAATGCCATGTAATTTTAGTTTACGTAGAAGAAGGTCGTGGTCTATTACATCAAAAGCTTTTGCGAAGTCAACAAAAAATGTTCCAGGAAATTGTCTCTTATTAATATTATTTAACCATTGTTCTATTATATATGTAAGAGCTGTGTGACAAGAGTGTTTAGCTCTGAAACCAGACTAGTTTTCACGCTAGAGGCTGTTTTCAATGAAATGATCAAGAATATTATTATATATGTGCTTTTCAAGAGGCTTAGAGAGAGTAGGAAGAATCGAAATAGGCCTATAGTTCGATGGGTCAGTGCTATTACCATTCTTGAAAGAGTATAACCTTAGCTGTTTTGAATATTATAGAAAAATATGTTTTGTCTATGTATAGGTTGTATATATATACTTTAAAGTGTCAGTAATAAATGACGCAGACAGTTTTAATATTTTACTATCCAATTCATCAACTCCTCTTGAATTTGTTTTCGTGTTTCAGGTATTCAGCGCTAAATAGCGCCCAAAGGCTGCGGGTGGGCGTCTCGGGCGGCTTGAGTTAGATCCTGTATCGGCCAGCGCCTTGAGCAGCTCTTGAGCTGGAAAAGCGCTATATAAGAACGATTAAATATTGAAATAATAATAATAATAATAATAATAATAATAATAATAATAATAATAATAATAATAATAATAATAATAATAATAATAATAATAATAATAATAAATTTAAAAAAGGTGACAGTTTTACTCTGTATTGCTCAGGCATGTGAATAAGTCTGTGCTATCTATCATTAAGCTCTTTGTGTGTACTAGTGCTGCATTTAGCACCACATATTATCAGAAAACACGATGCTAAACAAAAGAGGAACAATCGATGATCCCCGAGGCACCCCCATTTACAGAGTTTTTACTGACGACAGCTTACTTGAAACGTTCTGTTTAATAGAAATGTTTCAATAAACGAGTACATGTTATGAGAAATTCCAAACCCTTGTAATTTCTCCTAAATTCGTCTTTGGCAAACAACGCTATAAGCACTGCGAAGATCAAAGAAACAAGAATAGAGCGCCCTGCGCTTCCGATTGGGGCTCCTCGCTCGTGACGCCAAACGCAAAACGTGGTCTGTCGTGGCCGGAATCCTGCCTGGCAAAGCGGGATGATTTTATTCTTTTCGCAAATATACTCTAGTCTGGCTTTCGCTATTCTCTCATTGACCTTCCCAATGTGAGAAGTGAGAATTGTTGGCCTGTAACTATGCACTTCTCTACGAGGTTTCCCTTGCTTAGGAACTGGAGTGACTATAGCATGATTCCAGGCAGCAGGAATGACGCCCTGTACCCAGCACTTCTGCTAGATCCATTCCCATTTCCCGATGGAGACCTTACAGAGCTGCTACGGGACAATGTGGCTACTCCGGCTCAGCCCTGCCGACCAGAGATCGTCGGTGCTGTCACTACCAGGGCCCAGGCCAAGAGAGACTAGACGACTACGCCACTGAAGGTCGCCGACAACTCAAAAGCTGCCATCGTGGACAGAGATAAACTGATCCAGCTCCAGGAAGCTGACATCACTTTAAACAAGTACAGGAACCGCCAAGACCACGTGACCAAAGGTAATGGCACGGTCTATTTCGAGGTGAAGGCCAAGATCCTGTACAGAATCTTCCAGCACCCGAGGGTCAACGGAGGTAAACCACTACGTCAAGTCTTGGTACCATTACCCATAAGGCGCCAAGTGATGGAAGTAGCACATGACTCAATCATGGGAGGTCACCTAGGCATCAAGAAGACGTCAGACAGAATCCAGGCGGTGTTCTACTGGCCAGGACTTCATGCGGACGTTAGCCGTTTCTGCCGATCATGTGACATTTGCCAGAAGACCATACCTCGAGGAAGGGTCCCGAAAGTACCTATGCAGAGGATGCCTTTGATCGACCGACCTTTCAAGAGGGTGGCCTTAGACTTAATCGGCGAAATAAGACCTCCGAGTGAAGAAGGTCATCGGTGGGTACTGACTTTAGTGGACTATGCGACTCGGTACCCAGAAGCAGTGCCACTGAAGAAGATTGACACTGAAACTGTTGCAGAGGCACTGGTGGACATGTTCAGTAGACTTGGAGTGCCTTAAGAAATTCTGACAGACCTCGGGACGCAGTTCGTCTCTGACTGCATGAAGGAGGTCAACATACTGCTGAGCATCCGGCATTTGACTACGACACCCTACCATCCAATGTGCAACGGGCTTGTCGAAAAGTTCAATGCTACGCTGAAGTCCACCCTGAAGAAACTATGCAGCGAGCAAACCAGACAATGGCATCGATACATCAATGCATTACTTTTCGCCTACAGAGAAGTACCGCAGGAGTCCACCGGCTTTTCTCCGTTCGAGCTGCTGTACGAAAGAACCATCAGAGGGCCGATGCACATCCTGAAAGAACTGTGGACGAAAGAAGTAGAGACCCCAGAGGTGAAGAACAGCTACCAGTACGTGTTTGAGCTACGGGAGAAGCTGGAGCAGACTCTCGAGATAGCCAGAGAAAACCTGAAGAAATCCCAGGACTGTGGAAAGCACTACTATGATCGTAGGGCTGTGAACAGGAAGTTCAATCCTGGCAACAAAGTACTGGTACTGCTACCTACTGATCATAATAAGTTGCTGATGCAGTGGAAAGGCCCGTACGAAGTGGAGACCGTGGTGGGGATCAACGACTACAAGGTGAAGGTCGGCCAGCATTCCAAGTATACCACGCCAACCTCCTTAAACTGTACGTGGAAAGGCCACCAGAGACTGTGCACGCAGCCACAGCAGCTGTGATCGACGACAGCTTTGACAGCGAGGAACTGTTGGAACTGGGAGACTTCCACAGCAAAGAAGGCATCGATGATGTTAAGCTAGGACCGAGCTTGACGGAAGGTCAAAAGATGGAGCTCAAGGACCTTATGGGCGAGTTTCCCCATAGCTTTAATGATGTCCCTGGCTCTACGACTTTGGTCGAACATGAAGTCCACCTCACTTCAAATATCCCTGTTCGATCCAAACCATTCCCGATCCCTTTCAAGGCCCGTGAATCCTTGAAGAAAGATATCGATGAAATGCTGAAGATGGGCATCATCAGGGAGTCCAGTTCCCCCTACGCGTCCACTGTCGTGGTCGTGAAGAAGAAGGACGGGAGCAACAGGGTATGCATCGACTACAGGAAGGTTAATAAGATCACCGTCTTCGACCCTGAGCCGATGCCTACAGCAGCAGACCTCTTCCGCCAATTATCGGGGAGTAAAATCTTCTCAAAGATTGACCTCAGCAAGGGTTATTGGCAAGTCCCCGTGCGTCAACAGGACATACCTCCTGATGGGACGTACGAGTGCCTAAGGATGCCCTTTGGCATGGTCAACAGCGGAGCTACCCTGAAGAGAGAGGAATGAGGAAGATGCTCAAGGGGATGGACAACGTTGTGTGTTACTGGGACGACCTGCTAGTCCACACTCGCACCTGGGAAGAGCATCTGCAGACCTTGAGGGAGTTATTTCACCGTCTGACAGAAGCTAACCTGACTGTAAGACCCAGTAAGTGCATTCTGGGAACTGACAACGTAGACTTTATTGGCCTTTCGCTGAAAGAAGGACAAAAGGGGCTTCTGCTAGAAAACGTCATCAAGATTCTGAATGCTCCACGTCCCCAAACCAAGAAGCAGGTACGATCTTTCCTGGGATTGGCTGGATATTATAGGGAGTTCGTACCGAACTACTCCGCCATCACAGCACCTCTGTCGGACCTGGTGCGGAAAGGCTGTCCGAACCAAGTGCAGTGGGGACCGACTCAGGAGAAGGCATACCAGACTGTGCGCGACCTCCTTTCGAAGGATCCGGTGCTACGACTGCCTGACACTTCCAAGGAATTCGTCTTAAGAACAGACACAGCAGACGAAGGCATCGGCGCCATACTGATGCAAGAACACGAAGGGAAACTATTTCCGGTCAGTTACGCCAGCAAGAAGCTGTCCAGGGCTGAGAAAAATTACTCGACCATGGAGAAAGAGTGCCTTGCCATCATATTGGGAATCCGGAAGTTCGAACTGTACCTTCAAGGAGTGAAGTTCGTGCTGCAGACTGATCACAAGCCGTTAACTTACTTGAACTCTGCCAAGTTTGTGAACAGTCGCATCATGAGATGGGCTATGTACTTGCAGAACTTTAACATGCGAGTAGAATCTATGAAAGGATCAGACAATCTTGGTGCGGACTTTCTCAGCAGAGTATGTGAGTAAAGAACATTGACAGTATCCAGACATACTGAAATAAGTTTTAATTTCTGATTTTGTTTGTACATTGCGTATCAACGTTGTTGAAAGAAATTAAGTAAATTTCTTCTTGAGTGGGGGGTTATGTTACTTGAGACGCGCATGATGGTGCATGTGAAATGCGCATGATATTGTGTGTGACGCGCGCGATAGATCTGTTCGTTTTATTTTGCAACGCATGCAGTAATAGAGTGTATTTATCTTTGATTTGATTTTGCGTTGTTATTAGAAGAGGCTTTGTATAACGTTGGTGTTTTTAGTTGGTCGATATTATTTGAGAATTTTCGAGAATTGGTTGTTTACTATCGATCGAAGCGTATGGATAGTTCGCGTGGTTACCATGGAAGCGTTACCATGACAGTGGTGATGAAATTAATTTTCATTGGTTGTGGTATTTCATGTAGGATATTCTCGTTTGTTCCCGAGTATGTAGAGACTATATAAGTGCCGCACTATTTCAAAATAGGTAATACTAAGTCTCCTCTCTGAAAATCCTTATCGGGAAGAGAGGGAACTATAAACTGATACATACATACATACAAAATAGGTGGGTTGTTGTTGATAGTGAGTTGGAAAGTAAAATTTGAGAGTGGAAAAGCGATTGAGCGATTGTATGCAGTTGTTGATGTGTGCTTAATAAAAGTGGAAAACTTCATACGTCGACTTTGTGACTTGTATGCTGATTGAGCGGGTTGCGTGGATAAACGAATCTGAGCTACACTCATCAGTACTTCAGCATTGGGGCTGAATCCACTACTGATAGAAAACACCAACATTTGAACGAGAGTAACACTTTCTCCAACACTCTTCAACATCTTCCTAGAGCGCATCATGTCAAATGCCCTTGCAGATCACGAAGGCACAATAAGCATAGGGGGAAGAGCAATCTCTAACCTTCGTTTTGTGGATGACATTGATGGATTGACTGGAGAGGAACAAGAACTTGAACAGCTTGTACAGAGGCTTGACACCACCTCCAGAGCCTATGGAATGGAAAAAAGTGCAGAGAAGACCAAATTGATGACCAACAACACCAATGACATCAACACGGACATCAAAGTCCAAGGTCAATCCCTCAACACAGAGCATAGCTTCAAATATTTAGGAGCCATTGTATCAGATAATGGGTCCCGACAGGAAGTCCTCTCAAGGATCGCACAAACAACTTCTGCCCTGGCGAGGTTGAAGCCAATTTGGAAAGACAAGACCATCAGTCTACATTCCAAGGTAAGACTGCTGCGCTCCCTTGTCATCTCCATCTTCCTATATGCTTGCGAAACATGAACCCTCACAGCAGATCTACAACGAAGAAAATAAAGCATGGAGATGAGGTGCTACAGTAGACTTTTGGGCATTTCCTATACCTAGCACATCACCAACGACGAAGTCCGACAGACCATCACACAAGCCATTGGACAACACGATGACCTGCTCACATTGGCGAAAAAACGAAAACTCCGATGGTATGGCCACGTCACCAGATCATCAGATCTTGCAAAGACCATCCTGCAAGGTACAGTGCAAGGAGGTAGAAGAAGAGGGAGACCGAAAAAGAGGTGGTAGGACAACATTCAAGAATAGACTGGTTTGACACTGAGCCAAACAGTCAGGGTTGCTGAGAACAGGGAAAGATGGAGTACGCTGGTTAAACGATCATCTGTGGTGCCCCTATGACCTCCGAGTTACGGGATAGGATAGGATAGGATAGATCTGCTTAAGCTATATCTAACGAACATTAACGCTCAAGTTATTATTGGTTGTTCCTCAGCAATAAGAGCTTAGGGTCTGCCTCCCGTAGAGTCTCGGAGATGATTGCTGCGCCCCAGTGTTCAGACATTTGGGTATTCGGTCGCCACATTTGTGGACAATGCACGCATTTTGGCCTTTACCTGTTCATACAAATGTTATTTCACTGGCATATGTATGGAGCAATATCAGCCTAATGCACATACTGCGTAGAAGACACGACCGAGGCTTCCGTCGCCTTTTTCCATCTCTGCCTCTGGGCGTGAACAGACTGCAGGTTGTATTGAAGTAGCCTATTACGTAATTACTTTCCCCGTCCCGAACTGAAAAAGCAGGGCAGCTGTTGGTCCAACTACGTTTACATCACCCGGCATAATAGGTAGGCCATACGACCAGCGGCAGAGTTGATAGAGAGGTGGCGTACGCTTCGATCGTCTCTGCTACAAGGTGACCCCCATACGTTAATATCGTAATGCTATTAATAATGTTGAAGGAGCGAACTTTAGTCTACTTTCACCTTTTCAGGCTGACACGAATGCCATACAATTTATCCCAATAAATCTGTTTGTGTGTCTGGGAGTGTTTTCCCTTCCAGTTTAATGAAGCGGGACCATGTGTCACACCAAGTTAGACCTGTGTACATTGTTATCAGTAATCAAATCGTCACCTTCCCCGTGAGGAGGACCAGCTGCGATTGTCAACAACAGAAGTCATGATTATTATTCTTAGGTTTTATTTTCATAATATTCTGCATAAATTAGTATTGGGAGCGCAGTTGGCTCTGTGGTGTACGCAGTGTACTGGAATGTTGGGCGATAGCACTGCAACCTGTTCAGACAGTGGTTCAAACCCCGATGACGGACTAAAGTTTAAAAAAAAAAACACAACAACAATCTGCCCCTACCCCTGCGAATCCAATAAGTATAACACAGCAGCTCAACCAAAGCTTTCCAGATTTTGAGGTTAGGTCAGACAGGCTAGCTATAAATAGCTTCGCCGATGCTTCCTTTCACTGGAAGAAGGGGTGCAGGCCAGCTATAAATAGCCCGCAGCATGCGAAACGCAGAGGTACTGAAAAGTGCTGCTCACATAGGAAGTGAGCTAGTGTGATAACGTGAGGTCTAGTCTGTGTATGCACGCATTCCATAGCATGGATTTTAAAGATCCTGACGCTCATGTCCTAGACTGGTGAGAGCCGGCTGCACAAAAAAACACCCAGCACGTACTATGGCCCTAATTGTTCCCATCCCTGGTCGCCCAAGATTGTGTTCAGAGGATGCAAGCGGGCGCCTAAAGTGGCTGGAGCCTATAGCAGTTCTTGAGCCGGAAAAGCGCTAAATAACAACGATTAAATAAATAGTAGTAGTAGTAGTAGTAGTAGTAGTAGTAGTAGTAGTAGTAGTAGTAGTAGTAGTAGTAGTAGTAGCAGCAGCAGCAGCAGCAGCAGCAGCGCAATAGCAACAGCATTGGTAGCAGTAATAATAGCGTCAGTAGGAGCACTGCGAAAGTAGCAACAGTAGTTGTAGCAGCCGCAGTAGCAGCAGTAATAATAATAATAATGTTCGTCATTTGTAAGGCGCCTTAGCCTAAGGATCAAGGCGCTGGCCGATACAGGATCTAACTCAAACCGCCCGAGACACCCACCCGCAGCCTTTGGGCGCATGGTCTGACGCCCGGACAACTGAGCACAATCCTGGGCAGCCAGGGATGGGGGAGAAGGACCGAGTGCATGCTGGGTGTGTTCATGTTACCGGCAGTCACCCGTCTAGGACATGAGCGTCAGGATCTTTAAAGACCGTTATGATGGAATGTATGCGACACACAGACTAGACCTCGGTTTATACTTGTCACCGCCACGACTCTCCCTGGGTAGACGCCACAAACAAACACCTTACACACGCAGACAACCCAGAAAGAATGACAGTTTCCCGCAGACGTGAAGTGATGATAACACAACAAATAGATATACAACTTTCAAGCTATTTATTCATTCATACTACACACTCATACACATACAACATTTACACATGAAACGAGAAAAATGGTGATGGAACAATCAATGGGTCAATGAACAAGGAAATGGAAAATGTCAGATGAACGAGGGTTGCTGATCAACCACGTCTAACTAACGACTGTGCACTGCTAATGTCCTAGCACAGAGGGGGTCAAGCATCAAGAGGGGGACAACAAAGAACAAGCCGACCTGATAGTAGGGTGTCCCCGTTGATGTCTCCGAAAGGTAGCTGCCTCCTCGTTGTGGTTGTCACCGGACTGTCGCTGTTAAATCCCGGTGCAGTGGTGTCGCCACTCCCTCCGCCGCCGACGATGATGATGATGATGCTGACGCTGTAGTTGCGGCAGCCCTGCCGCCATCGACGCCTCTCAGCCTGACTCCTCCTGTCGGCTACCTTGTAACGTCGAGGCTAGGTCCCGCAACAGACGTCACGATCACGCGGGAAAGATGGGGTTGTGGAACAATGAGGATGTCACAAACGTGGACGTGGACGAATGGGTGGTGATGATGATGTGGGTCCAAACGACCAGATGTCGTCGTCGTCGTCGCGCTGATGAATTCGACGAACCTCGAAGACCCTCGAACAACGAACCTCCAAGCGACGAACGAAGACTTTCGATGACGAACCTTCGAACCTGCAACATGCTTGCCGTATTGTTAATGTCATGTCCACCCGATTCTGTCCCCCTCCCTCCTCACACTCTCCCCCCCTACTACACTAACTAATTCCTGTATCTTGAGGAAGCGCCACTGCTGTCCATTTCACTTCCCTTGACTACTATTACTGTCACTTGTAATCAAACACATAATTCAAAACTAAATGACATTATGAATTCATGAAATGAACAATGCTGCAAATGAATACATGAAATCATCAACACATTACCCATCTTGAGCAACCGCAACCTCAACAACAGCAACCACTTTCATCCTTCCTTCATCACACTTCACCCCCATTCTCCTCCCTCATTCTCCCTCCTTCAGTCGCACCCTTCCTCTCCTCAGTGCAACCATCCTTCCCCCAGCCTCACGCACAGCTATCGTTCAACACCCCAAACAGCCGGCCATCGGTCATTAGCACAGTAAAGGAAAGATCACCAACACACTTACCCAACGGCTCGATTGTAATAGTACCTGTAGCTAGCCACTTTCCCACTGCTTGCCTACACAGTACTCCAAGTAAGGTATCCAGTGCGTAGTAGTTTCCGTTAGTGGACAATAACCTCGACACTAACCTACCACAAACTCACAAACTTAGTTATTTGCTCACACTTTTCCTCGAGCTTGCTACTACCACAGTAACATTTCCAACTAGGCTTCCCCTTAGAACCAATTATTATTTACGTTAATAACTGTTCCAACCTTACTTCCAGAACAAAATACCCAGAGAACTAAGACCGTACGTCTTCTCTATCACTCTGCAAAACGTGTTCTGCCTAACAGTGAACACATTCCCAAAACTGGCTGGCCAAACTATGCTGTTCAAAAATCACGCTTTCCACGCATAACCATACATACGACATCGCGCAGTTACTACCCCAACTCATTAACTCTCCACCCACACTTTCTACCCGGTTTCATCACAGGCTGCCCTGTGACAATACTCTCATCCGAAGGAGTAGGAAAACAGGAGTAAAGTGTCTTTCCCAGGGACACAACACAATGGCCCGGCCAGGGCTCGAACCCGGGACCTTCAGATCCGCAAGCCGAAGCTCTACCATTAGACCACAGTGCCTCCCAGTAGTAACCGCAGCTGCAGTAGCAGTGGAAATAGCAGCGCAGTAGTAGCAGCAGCAGACTTAGGCCCACATTATTATACATGCGTTGCTACTGCCGCTACTGCTGTTGTTGCTGCTACTACTGCTGCTGCTACCGCCACTGTTGCTACTATTGCTGCTGCTACGACTGCTACCTCGCTGCTAATGCCACTGCCACTGCCACTTTAGCTACTGCAACCACTACTACTGCGGCTTTTGCTGCTACTATTACTACTACTTCTGGTATTAATGCTGCTATTGCTGCTAATCCAATAGAAATACTACTACTAGAGACCTAGTGCGTGCTGTGTGTATTTGCGTAACTGGCAATAATAATAATAATAATAATAATAATAATAATAATAATAATAATAATAATAATAATAATGCGTTAGATAATAATAATAATAATAATAATAATAATAATAATAATAATAATAATAATAATAATAATAATAATAATAATAATGCGTTAGATAATAATAATAATAATAATAATAATAATAATAATAATAATAATAATAATAATAATAATATCCCTATCCTATCCTATCCTGTCCCATAACCCGAAGGTCGTAGGGGCACCACAGATGATCGCTTAACCAGCATACTCCATCTTTCTCTGTCCTCAGCAGCCCTCATGGCTTCGCTCAGTGTCAAACCAGTCCATTCTCGAATGTTGTCCTCCCACCTCTTTTTCGGTCTCCCCCTTCTTCTACCTCCTTGCACTGTGCCTTGCAGAATGGTCTTTGCAAGGCCTGATGATCTGGTGACGTGGCCATACCATCGGAGTTTCCGTTTCTTCACCACTGTGAGCAGGTCATCGTGTTGTCCAATGGCTTGTGTGATGGTCTGTCGGACTTCAACGTTGGTGATGTGTTGGGTATAGGAAATGCACAGAAGTCTTCTGTAGCACCTCATCTCCATGCTTTGTATTCTTCGTTGGAGATCTGCTGTGAGGGTCCATGCTTCGCAAGCATATAGGAAGATGGAGATGACCAGAGAGCGCAGCAGTCTTACTTTGGAATGTAGACTGATGGTTCTGTCTTTCCAAATGGGCTTCAACCTTGTCAGGGCAGCAGTTGTTTGTGCGATCCTGGAGAGGACTTCCTGTCGAGACCCATTGTCTGACACAATGGCTCCTAAATATTTGAAGCTGTGCACTGTGTTGAGGGATTGGCCTTGTACTTTGATGTCCGTGTTGATGCCATTGGTGTTGTTGGTCATCATTTTGGTCTTCTCTGCACTTATTTCCATTCCATAAGCTCTGGAGGTGGTGTCAAGCCTCTGTACAAGCTGTTCAAGTTCTTGTTCCCCTTTCCAGCCAATCCATCAATATCATCCGCAAAACGAAGATTGGAGATTGCTCTGCCCCCTATGCTGACTGTGCCTTCGTGATCTGCAAGAGCATCTGACATGATGCGCTCTAGGAAGATGTTGAAGAGTGTTGGGGAGAGTAGGCATCCTTGACGCACACCGATTGTTGTTCTGAACCAGTTCCCGATGACGCTGTTATGGAGGACTGCACTGGTAGCCTTGTCATACAGGCTTTTGATGACTTCTATAATTTTAGGGCTGATGTTGTACACTTTCATGGTTGCCCATAGAGCTGCATGCCAGACTCGGTCAAATGCCTTCTTGAAGTCTATGAACACATGATATAGATGTTGTTGGTGCTGTAGGTATTTCTCACAGATTATTCTGAGGTTGAAAATCTGTTCAGTGGTACTTCGCCCTGCCATGAATCCTGCTTGTTCTTCAGCTATGATTTGTTCAGCTTGTGGTTTCAACCTGTTGAGTATTATTTTCAGGAGGACCTTGCTGGGATGGCTGATAATAATAATAATAATAATAATAATAATAATAATAATAATAATAATAATAATAATGCGTTAGATAATAATAATAATAATAATAATAATAATAATAATAATAATAGTAATAATAATAATAATAATAATAATAATAATAATAATAATAATAATAATAATAATAATAATAAGGCGTTAGATAATAATAATAATAATAATAATAATAATAATAATAATAATAATAATAATAATGCGTTAGATAATAATAATAATAATAATAATAATAATAATAATAATAATAATAATAATAATAATAATAATAATAATAATAATAATAATAATAATAATAATAATAATAATGCGTTAGATAATAATAATAATAATAATAATAATAATAATAATAATAATAATAATAATAATAATAAAGGATACTATAACGCTTTTTTTCCAATGGAACTCAAAACGCGGCGATCTGAAAAGATCGCTACTACCGAAGTCGGAACACAAACCAATTTTTAATCATTGAAACTTTTACATTTCACATCCAATACCATTATTGAAGGGAGGGATGAAACAGGAGTACCCGGAGAAAACCCTCGGTGTCTTAAAAATTCTGGTACCCAAGTCACGTAAGTTGGTCCCACGCGGGGTTCAAACCCGCGACCTTGGGGCTAGGAAACCAGCTGACTACCAACTGAGCTATCGGCCCAGGATCTTTAATGTCCATACGTAGGAATGCCTTCGTGCACAGACTAGACCTCAGCTTATACTCTCATCCCAAGGAGTAGGGGCGCAATGTATCAGGTTAATTTAAAAAAAAAAAAGAATTACAACTCCAGGCCGACAATGAGGTTTGATCCCTTTCCTGTACAGGCTGCCATGCTGTCTCCTGACATTCACCAACTTCGCATCCAATAATAATTATGCAGAAATAAGACCTAAGAATAATAATCATGACTTCGTTTGTGGACATCCGTCAACGATGAACAATGGAATCACAGAAAAGATGAAGATTTGATTACTAATAACGTGGTCAACAATTCAGAGTGGATGCACCACATGTTGTCGCCCTATTCCACGGAGAATTAAACACCCAGATTGGAGTAAATTATGTAGCATTCTTGCCAACAGGAAAAGGTCCTCTCGTTCTATATGATTTACCGCATTACGATATTAATAAATGCCGATTGATTGATTAGGGTAGCCTGCAAGCATGACTGATATGGCTCTATAAATTATTTAGGTAAGTGAAATAACATTAGTATGAAAAATGTGCAAAGGCAATGTGCGTGGAACGGCTGTCTTACTTTCTCAATGGCAGTCTCGTGACGCAATAGCAGTGGGGTTGGCTGCTTCAGGGAGTTCATGGAGTCTCAAATCATCATCCGCCTAAGTTAGTTAGTTTAAATGAAATGGCAATAGTTAGTTATTCATTGTTTATAGGGCCCAGCGGATAGCAAAGAACCGAATCAGGACCACAAAATCAGGACCACGACTTGGTTGAAAGAGGATTCCTTCCTGATCCGTATAAAACATCTGCTGAAACAACCCTAGTAATAACAGTGAAGGCACTCCGCCAGCGGGTCACTTTACAATAAAGGCATCCCACGCAGGGGACGATGAGGATATACTCTAATATATCGAACCTCCGTTTACACAAACAAAATAGAATATAAACATCATTATAAAATATCAACGAAACACACTATATATAAAATGCATACATTGCTAAAAATTAATATTATAGAATGCCCTAGGGACCATTTGGCAGAAAGCGTCCAATATCCCTAATCTTACACAACAGACCTCAAATACAAATGAGGAGTTTTGGAAGAGTTTTCAAGAGAGAAAGAAGTAGGTGACTGGTCTAGCGACGAAGACAGTATAGTAGAACAGATTATGAATGAGAAAGAAAACAGGAGAAAGACAGCGACAGTGGGAATTTAAAGCACTACATTTTCACAAAATGGAAATACTATGTATACAGAAACCCCCGGTAACCCCACATACGTCTGGGATGTCTTCAGCCGAAGGGAATTAATACCAAGAAGTAGCCCCAAGCCCCACCCTCATCCACCCATTGCCAGCCAATAAACCAACGTTATTGTATGAATGTGAGGCATGGGCTTATGAAAATACGAGAATGTGGTAGAGTGCAATTAAAATTTGACATTATTAGGAACTTAAGATTAGTATTAGTAAAATAAGAAAGTGGCGAGCCACAATGTATTTGTGGATATCGGCTGTGGCCCACAGCCTGGAGAGGATTGGGCCCTGCCAGGTCTTTCTTGCCCAAGACTATTGCCTGATGAATAAAACCATTTACTCCATGCCGGATCGGTCGTCGCCCAGATCAAAAAGGACCGCGCCTTCCGTTGGCCACCAGGACGGAGGTGATAAGTGTGTTACTGATGGACAACTTAGCAAGATCCGCACCAGAAATAACATCGTCATAAGAACCTGGAATGTCAGGACCTAAATGCGGAGGGAAATTTAGAAGAACTGGCCCACGAGATGGACCACTATCGATGGAACGGTTTAGGGATCAGCGAACTGCGCTGGAAAGGCATAGGTGAAACAACGACCGACAAAGGCCACAAGCTTTATTTCAGCGGTAGAGATGACAGGCACGAACACGGAGTTGGATTCTTGGTCCACAAGAACATTCTAGCCACTGTCATGGGTTGCCGCCCAGTCTCCAGTAGACTCATTACCATCCGTCTGAGAGCAGCCCTTTTCAACATCACCATCATCCAGGCCTATGCCCCAACCTCAGACTATGTGGAAGATTTTTATGAAAATCTACAGGCTGTCCTCGACCAAGTACCGAAGAAGGACATAGTCATAATGGAAGGCGACTGGAATGCCAAGGTTGGCCAAGATGCGCACCACAACTGGGGAGACACATGTGGACCCCACTGCAACAACGAGATAAATGACAGGGGTCTGAGACTCTTAGAGTTTGCCAGATACAACAATCTGATACTGGCAAACACGCTTGGTCTTCACAAAAAATCCAGACGATGGACATGGCACAGTCACGGCGGGTAGCATCACAACCAGATCGACTACATCATGGTCAAGAAACGCTTCAGATCAAGCATCAACATTGGCAGGACACGCATTTTTCCAGGAGTAGACATCGGAAGTGACCACGATCTTGTGATTATGTCTTTCCGGTTTCACTTGAAGAGAGTAAACACAGAAAAGTGCACTAGACTGAAGTTCGACCTGGACAAACTAAAAGACCCGGAGTTGGCAGAAATATTTCAGGCCACAATTGGAGGAAAATTTGCACCACTGCTCATTTTGGGAGCTGGTGAAGTAGATGTCAACACCATGACCACCACCTTCAACTTAGCTGTAACAGATGCCGCCACGGAGATCCTTGGAAAGCACCGGTCAAAGAAGAAGATGTGGATCACACCTGAATTTTGGATCTGTGTGATAAACGAAGAGAGATCAAAAAGAAAACGAACACCTCACAGGGAGCTGATGCCTACCGAAAAATCAACAATGAAATCCGAAAAGGCATGCGCACAGCAAAGGAGAACTGGATAGAAGATCAATGCCAGGAAATAGAGAACAGTCTGAACAAGAACAACAGCAAGAAGGCTTACCAGACTGTGAAGCGGCTGACAAGTGTTAAACAGCCCAAGGTTGGTTGGTTGTTTTATTAACGTCTTTTTTCATCAGGATGATGAAGACCATACATACAGATTCACGCATTTAAACAGACATACATGAACACATACATACACACAAATACTATTACTACCTCTCTAAAATAACATTAACAATGGCAGTTAAATAACACGAGCGACTGGAGAATTGATTAAAGCTTTTGCCAATCCAACAATTAATTCATTGCTAATATTTTTAACTGATGTTATAGTATTTACTTCAATGGGCAAAAGAGGATGAATCTGACTACAATCAAATAATATGTTTTAGAGTTAGAGGTTCATCACAAATGCACTTTACATTTTTACAATATTTGGTTTTAATTGAATTTAATAATATTCTGTTCGCTGTAGATGAAACTGATCTGGGAAATCCACGAAGATTTTTATAGTTTGTATATAACTGAAGTTTCTTTTCAATATTGTTTTGAATTTCTTTGGAAGAAAGATTTAATTTAACTGATAGGAAATTAATATTTAATGCACCTAATTTTGCAGCATGATCAGCCCAATCATTATATAGAAATCCACAATGTGATGGAATCCAGCAAAAGGTCACTTCAGTACCACTAATTATCAATCCATGAATAACGTCATTAATCTAAAAAATAATCTCTTTTCGTTCACAGTTAATATGAGATTTTAGAGCATCTAAAACAGATAGAGAATCTACGCATTGAACTATACTAAATATATTCGGACATAAACTATAAATGTTATTTAAAGCCATTAATATAGTAATTAATTCCGCAGTAAAAAAAATAACCTTTTCCTATATAAAACGATTCTGATATTTTCAAATCTGGTACAACAAAAGCAGCTCCTGTTTCCCCTGTATCTAAAACAGATCCGTCAGTGTAAACTTTTAATTTTCCTGAATATTTCTCACATAAATGATTCCGAACTTCAACTGCAATAAGCTTTGCTCAAGGTCTCCACGATCCAAAGCAAGTCTGACATATGCCTTACAGAAGAACAAGAAGTCTTGGACAGATGTACAGAGTACTGCTCTGATCTTTACAACCACAAACCAAACGGAGACCCATCAGTTCTAGCATGTCCAGAGAACAGAGAAGAAGAAGAAGAAATCCTCCCAATTCTCCGAGAAAAAAATTGAGGCAGCAGTGCAATCGCTGAAGAAGGGGAAGTCAGCGGGGGTGGACAACTTTCCTTGCGGAACTGCTTCAAGCAGTAGAAGAAGCGATGATTGACGCACTTACCATTATCTGTAACAAGATCTGGCAGAGTGGGGAGTGGCCTACACCATGGACCCAGTCACTTGTCATCACTCTTCCCAAAAAAGGTAACCTTCAGGAATGTGAAAATTACCGCACTATTAGCCTCATCAGCCATCCCAGCTAGGTCTTCCTGAAAATAATACTCAACAGGTTGAAACCCCAAGCTGAACAAATCATAGCTGAAGAGCAAGCAGGGTTTAGGGCAGGGCGAAGTACCACTGAACACATTTTCAACCTCAGAATAATCTGCTAGAAATACCTACAGCACCAACCAAATCTATATCATGTGTTCGTAGACTTCAAAAAGGCGTTTGAACGAGTGTGGCATGCAGCTCTGTGGGCAACATGAGAGTGTACAACATCAGCCCTAAAATTATTGAAGTCATCAAAAGCCTGTATGACAAGGCTACCAGTGCAGTCCTCCACAACAGCGCAATCGGAAACTGGTTCAGAACAACAATCGGTGTGCGTCAGAGATGCCTACTCTTTCCAACACTCTTCAACATCTTCCTAGAGCGCATCATGTCAGATGCCCTTGCAGACCACGAAGGCACAGTCAGCATAGGGGGAAGAGCAATCTCCAACCTTCGTTTTGCGGATGACATTGATGGATTGGCTGGAGAGGAACAAGAACTTGAACAGCTGGTACAGAGGCTTGACACCACCTCCAGAACCTATGGAATGGAAATAAGTGCAGAGAAGACCAAAATGATGACCAACAACACCAATGGCATCAACACGGACATCAACGTCCAAACCCAATCCCTCTAAACAGTGAATATCTTCAAATATTTAGGAGCCATTGTATCAGACAATGGGTCCCAACAGGAAGTCCTCTTCAGGATCGCACAAACAACTGCTGCTCTGGCGAGGTTGAAGCCAATTTGGAAAGACAGTACCATCAGTCTACATTCCAAGGTAAGACTGCTGCGCTCCCTTGTCATCTCCATCTTCCTATATGCTTGCGAAACATGGACCCTCACAGCAGATCTACAACGAAGAATACAAAGAATGGAGATGAGGTGCTACAGAAGACTTCTGGGTATTTCCTGTACCCAGCACATCACCAACGACAAAGTCCGACAGACCATCACACAAGCCATTGGACAACACGATGACCTGCTCACAGTGGTGAAAAAACGGAAACTCCGATGGTATGGCCACGTCACCAGATCATCTGGTCTTGCAAAGACCACCCTGCAAGGCACAGTGCAAGAAGGTAGAAGAAGAGGGAGACCGAAAAAGAGGTGGGAGGAAAGCATTCGAGAATGGACTGGTTTGACACTGAGCGAAACAATCAGGGTTGCTGAGGACAGGGAAAAATGGAGTACGTTGGTTAGACGATCATCTGTGGTTCCCCTACGACCTCCGAGTTATAGGATAGGATAGGATAGGATAGGAAGAAAGTTATTTTTAACAGAATAATCCCAAACCCCATGACATGAGATAGTGATACTAGAGTCTTTTTTTTAACACGAGATAGTATGATCATGGAAGAGTTTATTAATCAACTATCCGATAATATCTACATATTTTATTATCTTGGTTTTTTGTTGTTTTTTTAATTGATCGTACCGTCTGCTATCGGTTGTCTTGCCTGAAGTGCGGTAGAGCTACGGCAGAAGAAGTTTGTAAATGTAAAAATGGTTTGCGAAAGGTTGTAAAAGTTTATGAATTTTAAAGTATTTTCCTGCATGAACACTGTTGAAAAAAAGGAATCCAGTAGTTGTAATTAATGTTCGACAAAGAGTACAGATGCATGCGATCTGATTCTCTCTGCTCTCCCAAATGTCTGAGAAACACATTTCAAAATTTTTCTGAGGGCGGGAAAGATATTAACTATAGGCTAATATCCCCATGCAAAGGCTTCCAATTCTATACCCCCCCCCCCGCCCCCCAAGATACGCCATCAGTTTTATCCGTACAGGTGAAGGTCTGAAAGGTAAATGCTCAGCCTTCATCCATCGTTGCCGGCAATGGTCCAGCTCAAGCTTTCTCATCCACTGGCCACAGTCCAACTCCATTCCAAAGGCATTTAGTTAGTTAGTTATTGCTTACAGGGTCCAGCGGACTGCAAAGAGCCGAATCAGGACCAAAAAATCAAGACCACAAATTTCGCTGAAAGAGGACTCACCCCGATTCGAATAAAAGATCTGCGGAAACAACTCTAGTGGTAACACTGAAGGCATTCCACCAGCCGGTCACTTGACAATAAAGACATCCCACGCAGGGGACGCTGAGGCTATACTCTAATTTATCGAACCCCCGTTTACAAAAACAAAATAGAATATAAACATCATTAGAAAATATCAACAAAACACATACATATAAAATGCCTACAGTGCCAAATAATAACATAATAGGATGCCCCAGTGACCATTTGGCAGAAAGCGTCCAATATTCCCAAGCTGATCCAAACAGACCTCACACACAAAAGAGGAGTTTTGTCCCGGAAGAGTTTTCATCAAAAAAGATAGGTGACTGGTCTAGCGAAGAATAAGACAGTATAGTAGATTGATAGAACAGGGTAAGAATGAGAAAGACCGCGACAGTGGGAATTTAAAGCACTAAATTTCCAGAAAGTGGGGATACTATTTATACTGAAACCCCCGCTGGAATCTCCAACATAATTCCTATAAAATTACATATCATGGCTAAACTAAACACAGGGAGAAGTAATTAATAATATACACATTCTCCGGTACAGCCACTGGTCTGCAATAATACACATAGGGGAAACAACAGTTGGACAGTGGGGCTATCTCCTGGTTTCGCAAACTGGTCGCGGGTCAGCCACGTGGTCAAGCAAAGTTTTACAAACATTCACAATTATAAAACATGGCAAGACTTCACAAGTATAATCCAACAATAATATCAATAAATCGCGATGAAACAAAAGATTGATCATTTACCTTTTTGACAATGTCAGGCTCTGGCTATACTGCGATGAATTGAATTTCACTGTCACCTGCGTAGTCTTCTGCTAGAGAGATCTTTCAGGGCGTTGCACCTTCTCGTGTGAGGTTCAGACAAAGAATTACTACCTAACCCTGTGGTCAGCCAAAGTCCGCGAAATCTCGTGAGTCTGTGGCGTCCTCTATCGGGGGTGGTGGATATGGGTCAGCGGAATAAGGTCACTGCCTACCTGCGTGAGAGTTAGCTTACAAGCTTAGACCAAACCTTTAACTTCTGTCGTCTTCTAGGCATCGACTTTAAGTTACAAAAGCTACAGCAGGATGAACTATTTGAGGCTTGAAGCTTTAGTGCTGGGTCCAAACTAGTCTCTTGTGACAGTCACGAGGGTCGCTGCGGACAGTGAAAGATGGAATACCCTGGCTAAACGATTATCTGTGGTGCCCCAACGACCTTCGAGTTACGGGATAGGATAGAATAGGATAGGATAGACGGAATAATAAATCTTCCAGCAATTCCCTGGGGTGTCGGATAGCGCAGTGGTTGGAGCATTCGCTGCTGTGTCGCAAGTTAAGCACCGTCCAGTGCTGTGAGCACTTGGATGGGTGACCGCAAAACGTGAAGCGACAAAAAACAACGCCCCCAGTTGACTCAACTGTGACTGAGTACCTACTCTCTTAAGGGTGGGGAAGGTAAAGCAGCGAGGGAGAGAGATGGGCATCACCCTCATTACGCTGGCCCAAGATAAGTGTGATCTCCAACATCACGCTCCCCTACGGCCACAAGGCTATGGGACTACCTTTACCTTTTTTTTTAAAACTTTCCCACAACTTTCTTTCTTGCTTTCTTTCTTTCTTTTGTCAAAAGCAGTTTGACAGGGTGATAGGAGAATGATTGACCACAGCTGCAGAGCCATTATGTGGAGACCCAAAACGTACGGATTCCTCACTTAATTATTTAACAATCAGATAGCTATATATATATATATATATATATATATATATATATATATATATATATATATATATATATATATATATATATATATATATATATATATATATATATAGATATAGATATAGATATAGATATATAGATATATAGATATATATAGATATATATATATATATATATATATATATATATATATATATATATATATATAGATATATATATATATATAGATATATATATAGATAGATAGATAGATAGATAGATAGATAGATAGATAGATAGATAGATAGATAGATAGATAGATAGATAGATAGATAGATAGATAGATAGATAGATAGATAGATAGATAGATAGATAGATAGATAGATAGATAGATAGATAGAGATATATAGATATAGATATATAGATATATAGATATACATTGCATTGTAGTTGGAGATCAACGCAGATACAATATCTATACAATATTGCTTAATTATAGGCTGATCTTCAATGCGCATGCGCTTAGTTATATCGCGAAGGCAATGAAGCGCAGTATTGGCCCCACATACGATTTACATTGTAGTTGTATACCATGGTGTATATATTTTGCGTTATCATCGAAATAGTAATATTACGCTCATCAATAAAGAACCAAATGGCAAAGCTATTCTAATGTATTATCAGACAATCGCGCACATTGCTGAAGGTAAAGTTGGTGGTGGTAAAGGTGGTCCCATATCCTTGTGGCCGTAGGGGAGCGTGATGTTCGAGATCACACTTATCTTGGGCCAGCGTAATGGGGGTGATGCCCATCTCTCTCCCTCGCTGCTTTACCTTCCCCACACTTCAGAGTGTAGGTACTCAGTCACAGTTGAGTCAACTGGGGGCGTTGTTATTTGTCGTTTCACGTTTTGCGGTCACCCATCCAAGTGCTAACCGCACTGGACGGTGCTTAACTTGCGACACAGTAGCGAGTGCTTCAACCACTGCGCTATCCGACACCCCACATTGCTGAAAATCAGCATTATATTTTTTTTTTCAAACAATATTGATTTTTGTGGCGATGTTGTGATACCGCTGTATATCATCCTAATGAAACAACACCCACACGCACGTACATCTCCAGACGCCGAGAGACACGCAAAACCACAGGCACAGAAAGCTCATTGATTAAAAATGAATAATACTTTACACTGCAGGATTACACACACAGTACACATGCACATACACACACACCCGCACACCCACCAGCACGCTATTTTACACACCATGTCGCACACACACAACTGCTGGCCTGAGAGGATTGAAGCCCATTTGGAACGACAGGATCATCAGTCTATATTCCAAGGTAAGATTGCTGCGCTCCCTTGTCATCTGAATCTTACTATACGCTTACGAAACATGGAACCTCACAGCAGACTACAACGAAAAAAAATAAAGCATGGAGATGAGGTGCTACTAACAACGAAGTCAGACAGACCATCACACAAGCCATTGGTCAACACGATGACATGCCCACAGAGGTGAAGAAACGGAAACTCCGATGGTATGGCCACGTCAGCAGAGCATCATATCTTGCAAAGACCATCATGCAAGGCACGGTGCAAAGAGGTAGAAGAAGATGGAGACCGAAAAAGAGGTGAGAGGACAACATTTGAGGATGGGCTGGCTTGACACTGAGCGAAGACATGAGGGTTGCTGGTTAAAAGATCGTCTATGGTGCCCCAACGACTTTCGAGTTCCGGGATAGGATAGGAAAGGAACATGCCGCAGAGATTGGTGGAGGGGTGAACGTTTGGCTTGGGTATGTCTTAGCTAGGTAGTGTGAGATGGGATAAAAATCGAACCGGATCCAGCCAATAATAGGAAAATATGAGATAATATAATCTTATTTATCCAGCTAACTGTTGCCAATAATGCATACATCAATCCAGTGTTCTGAACCTTATCTTCGTTCTTCAGAACAGGAATGCGTAACATCCAGGCTATCTAGACTTGTCCGACTGTAGATGACGCACGTTCCATAGCTGGCAGCGGCCATCTTGGATCCGAGATAGTTTAAATAGTCTGGGCCGAGGACACCACGCATCGCCTGTCTAACTTTGGACAAGACTTGCTTCGTTCTTGGGCTGGCTTCTGCTGCAACTTCGGCTGGGTTCGTATTTTTCTCCTGTTTTATTTTGACGGGTTACTTTTTTTTTTTCTTCTGTTGACGAAAAAACGAAACAGTTTATTTTGTCTTATCTTATCATCTTTCCAACAATTCTCGCCTTTTACATGATTGAACATTAAAGTTTACCGTCCATATCCTCCATTGGCGTTACGGCAGACGGGGATAACCATTCTCAGAGAAGAGGTAGGGACCTAAACACTAAACCACTAGATCAGTTAACCTGTTAAGATGAACAATGAAAAAATGGACACTTTCATTTCACCCAAGACGGAATTCCAACCTGGGTCATCATCGGTCCTCTTGTTCTTTCCGGCCTTCCTTTTGAAAAAAAGATGGGAATGATAAGTCAGTTTTGTAGTTCTACCATTTTTACTTCTGTGTTACATTTTTATGTTCATTTCATAGAAATTTAAAACGTTGACGTTTAAATGTTTGCTTTATCATTTCTATGAATTTTTATGAATGAGGCATACATCTGTCTTGGCTCGCGGTTGGAAGTTAATTTCAATGCAGTATTTTATTTGTCGTCCATTCACACAATGTACACACACATACATCCTCACACTCTGTCGCACTTACATAAGCATCAAAACTATGACGGCCTATTAGCGCCAAAACCCAGAGTTGCCAATATCACAAGATACTTGAAATTATCACGTGTTGTGTGTAATTACAGAGATACCGGTAATCCACAGTGTTAATAAATATCAGTTGTTGCCCCGCCTTCATAGCGCCAAAACCTGATTATTACAATTTTCGCCTAATAATAACATTTATCGTTAGGGTATTACAATTATTATGAGATAACTAGCAGTTATTGCCCGTGCAAATAAATTTTTGATGACCCAATTGCTGGGCCTGATGTTATATGCCCGTTTCAAACATTTTCCTGGAAGTGACTTTTTTTGTGCATTCTGCAGCCTTTAGTCATTTTATGTTTGTTTTTAATCTGAAGAAGAGCAAAGCACGAAAATTCATTTGTCTTGTATTGTTGTATAATTAAAAGTATCTATTATATTTCTTTGTCGTGTTTCTGATTTTATGCCCGTTATCTTTGGGTGTCCAAGCTGTCAGCCACTGAGTGAAGTCAAATTTATTTGAGACTATAATGTTCCATTGTAGCCTACATAGTGTATAGTTTATGTTGTGGTGTTGGTACAATAACTACCTTTAGGAAATATATCAATTGCCTGAAAGTGGAAGAAATTGTAAACACAACAGGAACTGCTAAGTATTTTGAAAGTAAAATAATGAACACAACTAAGATATATATCAAAGATACTTTTAATTAACATTAGCTCGAAAATTAAATCACATTATATAAAAGTATCTTTGATATAATAATCTTTGTTGTGTTTATGATTCTGGAAGTGGAAGGCTGAAGTGCACTGTCAGTGGTGAATCACTAAAAAGAGACATAGATTAAAGATAAACTTATAATTGTAATAAAACACAATAACCATTTATTTGAGAACAGCATTACTGATTTATTGCACATGCATGTGATTAAAACAATAAGGCAATGCTATCACTGCATGCACAGAATTTTTTTAATTAGAATACATGCCAATGAAATACCAAATTGAGGCAATCATAAAAAAGCACCAAGCCATGTAAATATGGACCTTTAGTCTCTACAGATATTTATTTTGGAACCATTCAGTTTTAATTTGTATTCTAACTATTTAATTTTAATGTAAAGTTTGCTTTTATTTTTATTTTTCTTTCTGATGAATCGAATGACAATTAATTATGCTATGAAATTTACAATAAAACTATAATGTTATTTTCTAAAGGCTTTTTTTTACATACCTACTGTCACGCGCCAGCTACCATACATTTTTTTTAACTGTACATAAACCCGTGTTTTTCGTAAGTCAGTTGCGACTCTTTATTTAGTTGTCAATTCCGAGCAAGAGTGCACATGTAAATGATATAGAGAGAGGGAACCGGCTTAGGCCTGGCCGACCGTTTGCTGAGCATGTTCACTATTCTAGAAAGTTACAACGGGTATTGTACTGAAGTGATAGAGGTCAGTCAGTCAGAAAGCGTCAGAGAGAACAGACGTCCGCACCATGGTAGGACTAGGCGTATATCTATGTGTTTGATATCCTTAGTAAGCAGTAGTGGAAACTCTATTGGATCCCCTGCAAAGCCATTTTCAGTAGCCCTGACTTGGATGCCCTGTGACCCGGTGGATGTGCAGCGGAGACTGAAGGACGCCTCAACTTGTCTTGTCGTGTGTTGTGTTGTCTGCGTGCCATTTGGGGTCTTATCACCAGTGGAGGTAAATACTCATGCTTTTCTTTAGTGGCGTGCCGCATTCTCTGGTGTATGAGTGTGTAAATAGGTAAGCGTGTAGAATGCAATATTGTTTAGACATTATGATAAGTCATAGGTTTGGTAGTAAAACATTCATAGGGGGGATTTTATTCTGTTATTTTATGATGGATTTTTCTTCTTATTATCATTTATTTAATAGTAAATAAATTATTGAATGCAGTAGAATTGTTTTATTAAACGAAGGGAGAGAATTATTCTGTACACATACATTGCTTTCATTATTTTCGCAAGGAAGATAATTTGTCAGTATATTATCAATATTTTTTTAAAAGGAAATTTAATAAGTATTTTAGTAGAGGAATGACTGCATTTAAAATGAGATATAAATTGAATGGAAGTATTTTTCATTGCTATATCATTAAAGGTTTGATTGTGGTTAGTATCTAAACAATTGTTGAATTTAATCTTTTATGTATTTTCATAAGGCATGATGTGAATAGTAAAGATTTGTGCTGGAGTATCTCAGAGTTGAAGGCAAAAGTAAACAATTTAGAGAGAGTATAGTCAAGATTGTGTACGATGAAAGACATTTAATAATCATGAATCGGAACAAGTACGAACAATGAAACATAGACATTGATAAAGTTTTAGTGTTACGATTTTATTCATGATGACGTTTGTGCGTGGAAAACAGTGAAGACGATGGTGACAGTTTTGGCAAATATAATCGTGTTGGCAAATGTTAGGATATCTGACTGTATTTTCAGTGCACTGATGATGATTGTTTTGAACATCTGCCGAGACGATCCGAGCGGCTGAGGTTGAACTGATTCTGGTTCCGGTCCGACTTGGGTTGGACGCTGAGAGGTCTGGTCAGCTACGCGGGAGCCACACAGCCGAGTTACCTTCCCCCTGTACAGAGGACCGTGTGCGGTTCAGATGGGAACCGTGTGAGGGCCGCCTATGCGTTGCTGTGTCTTCAGGGGTGGTAATTCCGTATCGCGTACAGGCAGGTCTACGCCAAGGAGTGTTTCATTTCGGTTTGAAAAGAAAATCTGAAAAAAAAGAACTTAAACGACTTTGAGTAATAGGTTATGAAAGTATAAAAGAAAGGCCTTAATATGCGCATACTTTTTTCAGAGTGTTGAACAGAGCGAATACATAAACAAGTTTTCATAAATCAGTTTGTTTATTTTCATTTCACCATTGCATTTGTAAATATCATTTGTTTATTGTTAACTATGTTGTGTATGCTTGTGAGTATGAGTGAGGGAAGTGTGTGCTGTTAGAGGGGCGGGTGGGTAGTTAGTACGTTTGGGGAATAAAAGAGTTGTTTCGTTAACTTACCACTGGTGTTTGTGTTCTTATTTAGTGTGTGGGTGGGGTGTGCTCGGGTCGTATGGACTAACAATGTTCGCGGGACTCTGACTTACGTCAGCGTCACGTGACACCTACCTATACCTAATTTTTATTTTTAAAAAAAGCATGAGATGTTAAGTGTTCTAAGAAGTACATGCATCATGGATAAATGAAAAAAAAAATAATATGAAGCAGTTATTAGTACCCGTGCTATAATTTTATTTTTATTTATATTTTTATTTTTTATTTTTTTTGCATTTTACTTGCACTTTTTTTTGTTTTTCTTTTGCTTTTCCTCTCTTTTTCTTTATTATTTATACCTTCCTCTCTCTTTTATCTCTCTCCCTCTGTATTAATAAATCTTTAAAAAAAAAAAAACACAGCAAGATACGAACTTGGGTCGCCTTGATAAAATTCAATCACCTTATTCATGGATCCACGGGCTGCTATAATTCTCCAGACTTATTTTAGGTCCTATATCATAAAACATGGTGAACCCTCGATTTTATTAGTGTTATAAACTTTAAACTGCATTAAACAACAATATAACGCCGATTTAAAAGCGAGATCAAAACCAAACTTATGAAATGAAGGCTACGGAGAGAAATCACTAAACACAAACCAAAAATGATTGGTTGGACTCGCACATGTTTCCCACGTGTTTGCAGTACATTTTCAAGACAGTAAAATGCAAAATAAAGCCGTTTTGCGATCGAAAATAATGCTAAGTTTCGTTGTATCGGCAGCGCATGATCGAGCGGCGAATGGCAAAAATCGCGTGGAAGCAATTATTCGGACAGTTCAGCTGTACTCTGCACAAATTCGAGCAAAGGGAATCTCAAATCGAGCTTCACAACAAAGCCGCTGGTTGGCTAAAACGGCCCCTCGTAATCTAAAACAGCTTGTCGATTTATATATAGATTATAAATATCACTAAAAATAAC
This sequence comes from Oncomelania hupensis, assembly GCA_036898135.1. Classification (NCBI taxonomy): domain Eukaryota; kingdom Metazoa; phylum Mollusca; class Gastropoda; order Littorinimorpha; family Pomatiopsidae; genus Oncomelania; species Oncomelania hupensis. The sequence goes on from JBAHVR010000293.1 coordinate 409,734, forward strand.
AAATATATTTGCGTGTGATCGTTTTTAATTTTCAGATTTGATTCTAGTCAGGGAATGCGCCAAAATCCGATATTTGTAATTTTCAAATGATTTGTAAAATTAATGTTTACGTGTTAATTGTAAATATGTCGTGTTCCACTGAACCGTTCGTGTTTGTCTCAAACGTGCTACATGTACGCATGCGCAATATATAGTGACCAATCAGCGTAGACTTCAGAACACCCCTCTTTCACCACTCTGCAAACTTGTGCAATGGAAGGCAATGTTCATGAAAATGGTAAGCAAAATTACATGCTTCTTGTCTGTTTTAGTATATAATTATTTACGTCAATAATACATACTTTTAACCGCAATTTAATGCTGAGGCGCATGCGCGGTCCAATGCGCGATGCGCATGCGCAGGCACTGTTGACATCAAACCATACGTTTTGGCACTAGTAAAGCTTGGCCAATACTAAAAACTAGTAATTAACCCTGTGAATTACCGGCATCTCTGAATTACACAGAACACGTTTTCATTATGGAGGCACTGTGGTCTAATGGTAGTGCTTCGGCTTGCGGATCGGAAGGTCCCGGGTTCGAGCCCTGGCCGGGCCATTGTGTTGTGTCCCTGGGAAAGACACTTTACTCCTGTTTTCCTACTCCTTCGGATGAGAGTATAAACCGAGGTCTAGTCTGTATCGCATACATTCCATCATAACGGACTTTAAAGATCCTGACGCTCATGTCCTAGACGGGTGAGTGCCGGTGACAAGAAAACACCCAGCATGCACCTAGGTCCTTCTCCCCCATCCCTGGCTGCCCAGGATTGTGCTCAGTTGTCCGGGCGTCAGACCATGCGCCCAAAGGCTGCGGGTGGGCGTCTCGGGCGCCTTGAGTTAGATCCTGTATCGGCCAGCGCTTTGAGCAGCTCTTGAGCTGGAAAAGCGCTATATAAGAACGATTAAATAAATTAAATAAAATAAAATAAATAAAATTACCATTATCACTTATACCTTTAAATGAAGGTTTTGGCGCTAGTAAGCCGCCTTAGCCAGAATTAAGCATGAGCACCTAAAAACTGTATTTATGAGATGAAAAATTGACATTTTCATTTTTTGGCACTTTTCCATTGGAAAAAAAAAGGACCACGTGAAAATATTTGTCGTTTTTCAATGATAATTGTAAATATCTCTTGATACTTATAATTATCCCATAATATTTGTAATTATCAGGTTTTGGCGCTAGTAGGCCCTCATATTAAAAACCATCACTTAACATTAATACCCTGACAATGTACATTGACTACTGACATAGACTGCCGACCGTTATACTGATATAACTTGAATGTCGCGGTACGGCAAGTGGTAATGAATCGCCCGTAGAGTGACAGACACTGGGTTCGATTCCCGGCCCCGGGAGATTGTTTTTATTAGTTCCGGAGCAATGCAAGCGAACTATTGTTTATGACGGTGTTCGTCCGCCCGGATGTCCGTACGCGATTTCATCTGAAACAATTGGACGGATTTAAAACAAACAAACAATTAGGTATTTAATTGGAATAGATAGTTGTTTTACCAGCTGACACATTTCTACATATCGTTGTTGTTGTTGTTGTTGTTGTTGTTGTTGTTGTTGTTGTTGTTGTTGTTGTTGTTGTTGTAATCGCATTTTCTCCCAAACTACTGGAGGGATTTGGTTCAAACGTGGTATGTACTTAGATTTTCCGGATGCTTTCAACATAAAACCCAACGTGTAAATCGAGTGACGTCATCATAGTGACGTCATTTTTGTTTCCTTTTAAACTTTGTAATTAGAGTGTACAGATGCCTTGAACCTAAAACAAAACTTATGTGTATGGAGTGACATCATCATGGTTACCTCCCTTTTATTGTTTTTAAATTGTACTTTTGTAGTTTGCAAGAAAACATCATTGGGCGCAACAGCGTGATCCTTTAACAGTATGCTTTTGGATTCGACCGTGGGAAGTGACAGATGAGCCTCTAAATGACCCCTGACCCCTAAGTGCACGCGAGGAAACTGTGCACCCTTTAGGGTCCAGCACTTGCATTTGCTTTTTTTAAAATGTGTTTGTAAATTTATTTATTTATTTATTTATTTATTTATTTATTTATTTATTTATATATTTATTTATTATGATTATTTATTATGATTATTATTATGATTATTTTTTTTTTCTTATTTATTTATTTATTAATTAATTAATATTATTTAATTTACTCCCTGAAGAAAGCTTATGGCTGAAATTTTAAGACACCTATCATTAATCAAATATTTTCTTCTTTTACCACCACAAATGGCTTCAAACACTGGGTACTGGTCAATTGTATTTGTATTAATTTATGTAATATTGGAAGGTGGCGTAGTAGCACACAGTTAATAGTGAGCTAGATTTCCTATGCCGGGTTGGAACCTCGCATGGGACGAACCTAGGTGACTTAGATACGAAACCCTTTCAGGACACCGAGGGTTTTGCCAGAGATCCTGGTTTCGTCCCTCCTTTCAGCAATGTCATTGGAGGCAATCTAAATTTCACAAATAAAAGTGTATATCTCTTTCGCCTTTTGGTATAGCGATATCTTCAGATCGACTCGCTTTTATTAAGTCCAAAGGGCGTGATCACCATTACTTGTAACAAAATTTGGCAGAGTGGGGGAGTGGCCTATACCATGGACCCAGTCGCTTGTCATCACACTTCCCAAAAAAGGTAACCTTCAGGAATGTGAAAATTACCGCACCATCAGTCTCATCAGCCATCATAGTAAGGTCCACATGAAATTAATACTCAATAGGTTGAAACAGGATTCAGGGCAGCGCGAATTACCATTGACCAGATTTTTAACCTCGGAGTAATCTGCGAGAAATACCTAAAGTACCAACAGCATCTATATCATGTGATTACAAGAAAGCTTCAAGAAAGCGTTTGGCAGAGTCTGGTATGCAGCTCTGTGGGCTACCATGAGAGTGTACAACACCAGCCCTAAAATTATTGAAGTCATAAAAAGCCTGTATGACAAGGCTACCAGTGAAGTCCTCCACAACAGCGCCATCGGAAACTGGTTCAGAACAACAATCGGTGTGCGTCAAGGATGCTTACTTTCTCCAACACTCTTTAACATCTTCCTAGAGCGCATCATGTCAGATGCCCTTGCAGATCATGAAGGCACAGTCAGCATAGGGGGAAGAGCAATCTCCAACTTTCGTTTTGCAGATGACATTGATGGATTGGCTGTAGAGGAACAAGAACTTGAACAGCTTGTACAGAGGCTTGACACCACCTCCAGAGCTTTGGAATGGAAAGAAGTGCAGAGAAGACCAAATTGATGACCAACAACATCAATGGCATCAACACGGACATCAAAGTCCAAAGAAAAACCTCCAACACAGTGCATAGGTTCAAATAGTTAGGAGCCATTGTATCAGACAATGGGTCCCGACAGGAAGTCCTCTCCAGGATCGCACAAACAACTGCTGCCATGACAAGGTTGAAGCTCATTTGGAAAGACAGGGCCATCAGTCTACATTCCAAGGTAAGACTGCTGCGCTCCCTTGTCATCTCCTTCTTCCTATACGCTTTCGAAACATTTACCATCACATCAGATCTATAACGAAGAATACAAAGCATGGAGATGAGTTGCTAAGAGGACTTCTGGGCATTTCCTATACCCAGCACATCACCAACAACGAAGTCGGACAGACCATCACACAAGCCATTGGACAACACGATGACCTGCTCACAGTGGTGAAGAAACGGAGACTCCGATGGTATGGCCACGTCACCAGAGTATCAGGCCTTGGAAAGACCATCCTGCAATGTACAGTGAAACAGAAGAAGAGAGAGAGAGACAGAAAAAGAGATGGGAGGACAACATTCCAGAATGGACTGGCTTGACCCTGAGCGAAGCCATGAGGGTTGCTGAGGACAGAGAAAGATGCTGGTTAAACGATCATCTATCGTGCCCCTATGACATTCGAGTTACGGGATAGGATAGGATAGGATAGGCGTGATAGCATATATTATTATTATTATTATTATTATTATTATTATTATTATTATTATTATTATTATTATTATTAATATATTGTATTATACCCACCCTACCTGTCTTTCCGCGCGTAAGCTTATGTGGGAACAACCCCCGTTGGAGTGCCGGGGGTTTCAGTATAAATAGTATCCCCACTTTCTGGAAATTTAGTGCTTTAAATTCCCACTGTCGCTGTCTTTCTCATTTGCCCTTTCTCATTCCTGCTCTGTTCTGTCAATCTGCTATACTCTCGTCTTCTTCGCTAGACCAGTCTCCTACCTGTTTTCTTGAAAACTCTTCCGGGACAAGACTCCTTATTTGTGTATCAAGTCTGTTGGATCAGCTTGGGAATATTGGACGCTTTCTGCCAGGTGGTCACTAGGGCTTCCTATGATGTTATTATTTAGCAATGTAGGCATTTTATATGTATGTGTTTTGTTGATAATTTATAATGATGTTTGTATTCTATTTTGTTTTTGTAAACGGGGGTTCGATAAGTTGGGGTGAAGCCTCAGCCGTCCCCTGCGTGGTATGTCTTTATTGTAAAGTGACTGGCTGGTGGAGATCTTTCGGTTTTACCACTAGGGTTGTTTCAGCAGATCTTTTATGCGGATCAGGGGTTGTCCGGTCCTGATTTTGGCTCGGAAGTGTCCGCTGGACCTAAAGCAATAATAATATAATGTAATGTAATGTGGGAACAAAACAAAACAAAACAGAATACAACACAACACAATACAAGACTAACATACATTAATTTTAAAAGCGTTTGTACATGTGTGGATGGCGAGTCTGAAATTACATTTGAATGTCTTGCCAATATAGTATTTTCTGGAATAAAAATATATTTAAACCAACGACTTGTCCTATTTACCTTTCTATTCACAGATTTAACGAAGCGGAGTTGTCGTGACAGATTTGTAGGCGAGACAACCTTTACTATCCGTGTTTTCACGCACACGTTATTGTCTCCCTTGTTCCACGGATTGGTTTTTCGCCATGGGTAATACGTTGCTATTGCTGTTGGCGCTTGGTGCGTTGACTGCGACTGTCAGAGCCGTTCAACCCCACGTGATCTACATTCTGGTCGACGACATGGGTCAGGGAGACATGGGCCATTCAAAAGTGCCAGAAATCCCCACACCACATCTTACACAGGTGAAGAAGAAGAAGAAAAAGTACAAGAAGAAGAAGAAGAAGAAGAAGAAGAAGAAGAAGAAGAAGAAGAAGAAGATTGATGATTGATGATTGATGATTGATGATTGATGATGATGATGATGATGATGATGATGATGATGATGATGATGATGATGATGATGATGATGATGATGATGATAAGGCACTTTGATAGATAACTCAATAATGAAACTCGTAGCTTTGAAAACAACATTTTTTATGTAGGCTATTTATTTAGTTACTTTAAAAAAAAATTACTTATCTATTTATTTATTTGGGGGGTGGGGAATGAAGGGTGGGTGGAGAGAGAGAGAGAGAGAGAGAGAGAGAGAGAGAGAGAGAGAGAGAGAGAGGTAGCGGAGAGAGAGGTGGGTTGGAGCCAGAGAGAAAAGAATGAATTTATGAGGGAAGCTATAGATGTTATCTGTACCTCAATTCTCTCTTCTTCAGGCGACACAGGAAGGCATCGAAATGAGGCGGTTCTACACGCAGCCAAAATGCACGGCGGCTCGTGCTGCTCTCATGACTGCCAGGTCAGTCGTTCTCGTGGACTCCGTCATTTTATTTTACTGTTTCGTTCTTATATAGCGCTCTTTCCCGCTCAAGAGCTGCTCAAGGTGCGGGTTGACAACAGGCTGGCTCAAACGCAAACCGCCCGAGGCGCCCACATGCAGGTTTTGGGCGCCTCGTCTGACGCCCAGATAACTGAGCCCGGTCCGGAGCGCCCTCGTGCTCGCTGGGGTAGTTGTGTATGAAGCGCCATTTGTAAATTAAATGGTTATTGTCATTATATCTATAGAACATACATTTTACCTGTATAAAAGATATGGTATAATTATAAAATGAATTATATACCTATAAAATACATTCTATAGCAATACAACACTTTTTATAGCTATAAAGCAACATTTTTATAGCTACAGACTACATTTTACGATATACAAGAGATCATACACGAATCGTCACGCCGTTTGTAAATATTAAACACAAAAAAAACTATTTTATTTATAAACAAAACATTTTATAAGTAAACAATTCATTTTATCTATAAACAAAACATTTTATAAGTAACCAATTCATTTTACCTATAAACAAGTCATTGTATCTATAAACAAGTCATTTTATAGCAAAAACGATCTATAAAACTTCCTTTTATCTGTAAACACTTCATTTTATAGCAACAACGAGCACTTATATCTATAGAATACATTTTATAACACGTACAATGAATTGTACCTGTAGAATGCATTAGCGACAATTATTTTCCAGTCGGCGCCTTACAATAATTTTATACTAACTTTCTCAATGTATAACTGCTTCTCTCCCTTCGATTATTTTTATTTTGTAACTATTGTTGTTCTAAGCGACCCAAAGTTGCTATGCGATGCGCAAAGATAACTGACGTTTTTTTTTTTCGTTTTTTTTTTTTAAATAATTAAAATTTACGTCCCCGGACTCATTAAGCGTATAGGGGACGATTGGTTAATAGGTACATTCAACCAATTCAACGAAAAAAGGCCCCTCCCCCCTCCCACACACTTCCCCTCCTGCACGTATGCGCTGGGCTCTCGCCTTTTCATGTGGAAGTGACGTTGCATAAGCTAAATTTAGATAGCTACGGCGCGTGTAGGGAATTCCCGCTAGGCCTATATCGACTTCCCGCGATGTCAACAATCTCCAAGGTAACAGTTACAATGGAAGCTGGTTTGCCTTCGTGCTTGTCGATAGTTTTTCAAGACGACCAAAAAATAATTGGAACAGTCGAGACTGACAATGATGTTGCTGATGTTTTATCAGCATTTCACTATTATGGTCCTCGCCAATTTTTATAGTACACTAGTATGGTCCTTGCCATTTTTTGTTGTAGACTTTAATGGTCTTTACCATGTTGCGTCGCTTAGAAGTTTACAAGTAGTCTACACGAGGATGGAGTTGCTTCCCTGGGATCAGCAATTCGAAAGTCAATATAAAATTAATGTCATGCGCCGAATGTAAAATAATGCTCCGAATGCATTCTACAGGTAAAATGCATTGTATATATTATAACATTTATTTTATAGATATAAAAGCTCTTTGTTGTTATAAAATGAATTGTTTACCTATAAAATGAATTGTTTATGTATAAAATGTAGTGTTTCGAGATAAAATGAAGTGTTTAGAGATAAAATAGTTTTTCGGAATAATATATGATTTCTCTTGTATATTGTAAAATGTAGTCTGTAGTTATAAAAATGTTGTTTTTAGCTATAAAAAGTTTTGTATTGCTATTGAATGTATTTTATAGACATAGAATTTATTTTATAAGTATACAAAATCTTTTATACAGGTAAAATGTATGTTCTATAGATATAATGACAATAATGATTTAATTTACAAATGGCGCCTCATAGTTGTGTACTCATGACCCTCAGGCTCATTCAAGTCCGTGCGATGAAATGCGTACATGCACAGACAAGACCTCAGTTTACACTCTCATCCTAAATAGGGACGCAGTGTCTCAGGGCCATGCTGTTGTTTTGTTTGTTTAGGCGCTCCGGGCCGCTAAACCAGCTTTGGAACGACTGACTGTGCGGACTGCATTGTTGTCGCTTGACGTTATAAATACTTTACAATAATTACTTTTTGTCTTTGAATACACCATCGATCCAACGGTGTCTCAGGACCTATCGTTATTATATTTATTATCGTTATTTCACTGTATAAATCACATAACAACCGTCTAACACGACATATGTGTGTAAGGGGAGGGGGTGTGAAGGAATGAGAAGGGGGTGGGGTGAGGAATGGAAGAGTGAAAGCCCCTTTTTTCTTCTTTTAACTGGCCTGCCGGATTTGCTTCGATGACGCAGGCAAAGCTAAAAATCTACCACAATGTAGCTGCTGCTCTTTCTTCAACAGCTGGGGACGAACTTAACGTAACTAGGTCCGAGACTTTTTAGGCCAACGAAGGTTTTTTCCGGTTGCTCCGGTTTCCACCTATCCCTTTCATTAAATGGTAGCGGGGACCAGTCATATAAACAAATGTCGAAATAAACGTTTTATTTCCAGTCCGTGTTGTAATTGCGACCTCCATGGCTTTATGCCACATGATTGAGAGATAAGCTGTTGGAGGGTGAGAATGCCAAACATCTGCTAGTGAAAATAGGTCTAGTCTAGTCCTAGGTTACAGTTAACCCTAACCCTAGCCCTAACCCTAATCCAAATTCTAACTAACTGTAATCCTAACGCTAATTATCGAAATTTGACGTTAAAATAATAAAAGATATAGTATAATTATAAATGCGCAAAACGATGCGCGAATCGACGTACATGCTCCTAATATCACCGCCAGATTGTGGGCTTTTCCCTATTGGTGTGTGTAGCTTGTGAACGTGGTTGTTGGTACAAATCGCCGCACTTGTGAGTCTATTGGTGTTTGTGGAAATAAGCGCGTATATACTATTATTATTATTATTATTATTATTATTATTATTATTATTATTATTATTATTATTATTATTATTATTATTATTATTATTATTATTTATTATTTATGTTTTAAAATTATTATTTATGTGTGCTTGTTTACGGTATCTCGGAGTTGAAATGCTGGACCTCCGGGAAGGGTCGCGCAAGGGAGGTAACATTCTGGTAACCAGACTGCTAAGAAATCTTTCCCCTTGCAGATATCCTTACAAACTGGGTGTAGCCACGTACAACGTGTTCACAGACACTAAGAACAACACCCTCAGCCTCAAATACAAGATAATGCCTCAGTACCTCAAGAAGCTGAATTACTCAACCCATCACGTGGGGAAGTGGCATCTGGGCTTCTGCCATAAAGCCTACACCCCGATCGGAAGAGGGTAAGCGTAGCAAATGGTCTGGTAAATATCTATGATGAGGGCTTTTTAGCCCAATTTTATTGTCCTTAACGCTCATGCAATAGGACGTTAAGCATCGTTTTTCGTTCGTTCGTCGTAGGTTAACAATGATTGCATCAACATTTATTTATTTATGTATTTGTTTATTTAATCAGTCTTGTATAGCGCTATTCCAGATCAAGAGATGCTCGGGGCGCTGGCAGACACAAGAGCCGCATGGCCGTGTTCCATCGCTTCAAAAAAATTAATTTCTCCCGGCCTCAAAATTGAACATATTAAGAAGGCGAGACCAAAACAAAACAAAACAAAACCTCATAAGCTTACAACATTAAGGTGTTAAGTCTGCTACAACTTTATCCTCCCACACCCATGCACACACACACACCTCACACACACACACACACCCACACACACACACACACCTCACACACACACCACACACACACACACACACCCCCACACACACACACCTCACACACACACACACCACCTCACACACACACACACACACACACCCACACACACACACACCCACACACAAACCTCACACACACACACACACACACACAAACTTGTTTACACGGCGTTATTACGAATTTCATGAAAAGCCACGTACGTTGCGTCTCCTTGTTAAGTACTTTTAAGTGTTCTAACGCTAATCCTAACCCTAACACAGCCATAACACCAACGGATCATTGGTTTGAGGTCAAAACAACGAGGGCTGCCAAAACAAGATTATGTTCACTGGTTTGTCCAAATAACGCCGTTTAAACAAGTCCACACACACACACACCCACACACCCAATAAAGAAAGTGTGTGTGTGTGTTACTCATTTGGTGTCTATTGATTTAAGCATGGAAAAAATAACATAAACATATTATTAAACGCATTTAAATAACTAAATATTAATATGAGGTTAACAAAACAAACAGCAACACCCAAGTTGAGGTCCGAGGCAAAATTTTGATTTTTATTCAAATTTTTATCAAGCCATGTATTAAAAACATCACATGAAGTCTTTATATACCTATTAAAAAAGTAATCAACTAAGTAATTATTATAACTGGAACAAAATTAAATGAAAATAACAATTAAAATAACTCTCTCTCTCTCTCTCTCTCTCTTTAACGCACACATCTACCCCTATGATTATACACAAAGGCTCTTCTGTGGGTTCGGGCACTAAATAGAATAGACCCAACGTTTCCCGATGTGTCGTAAGAGGCGACTAACAGGGGTGATGTTAGCACGGCATCACTGGGCGAAAGTCTTCTACACAGAAGTCACCGGCCAGAGGCCGTATTCAAAAAGGGCAAAACCTGCCTGTAGTTTACCACGCTTCTTCAGCGATTGCTGAAGAAGGGGAAGTTAGCAGGAGTGGACAACATACCCGCGGAACTGCTTCAAGCAGGAGGAGAAGCGATGATTGACGCACTCACCATTATCTGTAACAAAATTTGGCAGAGTGGGGAGTGGCCTACACCATGATCCCAGTCGCTTGTCATCACTCTTCCCAAAAAAGGCAACCTTCAGGAATATGAAAATTACTGCACCATCAGCCTTATCAACCATCCCAGCAATGTCTTCCTGAAAATAATACTCAACAGGTTGAAACCCCAAGCTGAACAAATCATAGCTGAAGAACAAGCAGGATTCAGGGCAAAGCGAAGCACCACTGAACAGATTTTCAACCTCGAGATAATCTGCGAGAAATACTTTCAGCACCAACAACATCTATATTATGTGTTCGTAGACTTCAAAAAGGCGTTTGACCGAGTGTGGCATGCAGCTCTGTGGGCAACCATGAGAGTGTACAACACCAGCCTTAAAAGTATTGAAGTCATAAAAGCCTGTATGGCAAGGCTACCAGTGCAGTCCTCCACAACAGCGCCATCGGAAACTGATTCAGAACAACAATCGGTGTGCGTCAGGGATGCCTACTCTCTCCAACAGTCTTCAACATCTTTGAATTTCCTCTTTTTGGTGTTTAAAACTATTCAATCTATATAACTAGCGAAATTTTATTATATACATTTATTCAATAAACACGTAATCAATATTATAAAAAATAAAAAATAAATTAACAATACAAAAACAAATAAAATAAAAAAAAAAAAAAAAACAACAACAAAAAAAAAAAAAAAAAAACAAATAAAAAAAAAAAAAAAAAAAAAAAAAAAAATAAAAAAAAAAATGAAATTATACAGCAAAACAAAATTCTGGAAAAATAAAAAAAAAAAAAATACAAAAAAAAAAAAACCCTTAAATATAAATTAAAAAAAATCGTCAAACAAAAAATTCCTATCAATCAAAAAATCGACAACATAAAGCTAATTTAAAAACAATAAATTTCACATTTATCAAATTTACACAAAGCAAAATAAAAAAAATGTAAATTTTATAAAAACTTTCTTACAAAATAAATATAAAGTTAAAAATTGTTATTCATCAAGTCAACAATAATATAATAATCTAAAAATCATAAATCTAATAAATTATAAAATTAATCTAAAAATAAAATAAAAAATACTATATGAAATACATTACATATCTAAACAAAAATTAAAACAAATTTAAAAATTATAAAACTAAAATGAAGTAACTGTCAAGTACCAAGAAAACTGCCTAAAATATTGATAGAAAATGAAAAATATACTGCTGAGATTAAATTTTTAGGTGTATATCTAACAATAAGTTAAAAATACAAAATATTTAAAAATTATTTCATTTACAAAAGATCATTTACAAAAAAAATTAATTAAAGCATATTTTCAGCTCCGAAGAGTTATTTAAATAAGTTGAAAAGTCTAGATAGCAAGGCTATAAAATTAGCCCTAGGTGTTCCCGTGCATACAAATACATCTAAAGCTTATATGTTAGCAGGAATTATGCCCCTGGATGAACAGAGAAAGTTGGCTTGTGTTAAATATATCGTAAGAGCACATAATATTTGCAATAGTACTAATGAAGAGTTGTTGTTTTAGAATACCCAAAACGAGCACAAAATGTTAGATTCTTAGAAACGATTTCTACATATACTAAAGACTTAATTGATTCTACGGTAGAGGACATAAAAAGACTTAAGACAGACATTTCTTCACCAATGCCTCCTTGGGAGATGATGAAGGGTAATTTTGATATTCATTATTGTAACACATTCAAAAGTGTTAATAGTAACTTAGTTACAACTGAGGCTCCTGAACACATAGATTCTGTTTATTCTCAACATTTAAAAGTGTATACTGACGATTCTGTTTTATCATCAGGTGAAACAGGTGCAGCATATGTTATTCCTGATTTAAAAATGAACGAATCATTTTACTTGGGCAAGAATATATCTATATTTACAGCCGAACTGATAGCAATCTTAATGGCACTAAGAAACATATCCAGTCTTCAGATCAGTATTTTTTCAAATAGTTATATGTGTTGATTCAATGTCAGTGCTAGAAGCGTTACAATCTCAAAATAATAAAAATAGAAGAGATTTAATAATAGAAATTAGACATATTATTCACAGCTTAATCATAATGGCACAAACATCTCTTTCTGCTGGTTACCATCACATTGTGGTTTTTTCTATAATGAATTAGCAGATAAAGGGGCTAAACAAGGTGCTTTACAATTAAATTCTCGATACTTTGAAGTTATGAAATCTTCAAAAGAAATTCAAAATGAAATTGAAAATATAATGAAAAGTACTCTTGACTTTAAGAAACAAGACAATCCATTAAATGGTTACTCAAGAGCTGTGCTTACGATGACTAACAGAATTTTGCTCAATGCCATTAAAACTAAGCACTGTAAATATGTAAAGTGTGTTTGTGATGCATCCATCTCATTACAGCATGTTGTATTTGAATGTGATCAAATTAAGCCTTTACTGCCATATGAATTGCAAGGGAAGGTCAGTTTCAGTGATGTAGATTTTCAACTCGGAATCAAACTGTCCAAAGTATTGCTGGACTCTCCTGTTGGTAATCTAACCTAAAAATTGTTTTTTGTCTTATCAGCTTGCTGGAAAAGACAATAAACAAACAGAACAGAACAGTTCTATCTTAACACACACATATACAATATATACACAATGATAATTAAACACACATATGTCCCCCCTGTTGTCCCAGTTCAGTCTTTTATATATAAGCCTGTACACACTTCACGCTATGTACACAGTCATAGATGGCAAAGTCCGACTGCACACTTCTTCTTGAATTTCTCTAACTAAAATGTTCTCCACACAGTTCGTAAATATATATGTATATGTAGATATCGTTCATGAGGAACTAAACTCGATGTTATTTAGAGTCACTGGATATAGAATCTTCACTGTTCCAGCTGTTCATAAATATAAGGATAAAAAATATAATAGACTGTTCTTTCTTTCATATGAATACAAATGGACACCGTGGCTCTTCCTAAACTAAAAGTCCACTTGCCAAACGGCCCCTTATTTGTGCTGACTCCTCTCTCTCTTTCTTCCTGCCCCTCTCGGTAGCCTTAGATGACCCCAAGCGCTGGGAACAATCTTCGGTGGTCAACGGCAAGTTCTGGGTCAGTGACGCAATGGTCAATATCTAATGAAGACACCCAGCAACTTCCTCCACCATCAACTTCTACCGCAGGTACCGCCCTCTCACAGCAGCAACAGCAACACCCACTTCCAAGGACGAACCAAGGACACGACACCAACTTCAACAACGACAACAACAGCAACAACAACAACGACAAGTCCAACCTGAAAACAATAATAATACAGACTACTATTCTAGCATAACCTTTTCATCTTTATATATTACTTTTAAAATACAATTGTCTGCTCTCCTCCTGAAGAAAAATTACATGGTTTTATATTCACAATTTATTTCCATTTCGTTGCGTTTATACCATTTATACAAAATGCAACCATCATAAACATTCCACATATTTAACATACATTTGTTTCGTTTATATCATGTATATACAATTTACACTTCACCTCTCTCTGTTGAGTCTGGCTGACTGCCTCCACTCCTCATTATATTATTTACAACAAAAATGCATTACAACATAAAAACGTTTCTAAATATATATCATGATAATTAACATATTTTAATAAAAATTTAAAGACATACAATTTCACGTTCTACATTCTCTTTCATACATTTTTGCTACAAGCCCTCCCTAAATATTTTTCTCCCCATTCTCTCATTGACGATCGTTAGAGACAGGATTCCAGAGGTCGAATTTCACTTACCGACTTATGATAAGAGATTTTCTCTTTAGACATCACATAGACCATGCCCGATGACGCTCTATAGACGGGTGACAGCTACCCAGCTCTCAATAATAACCCATCGCCTCCGTGTGTCTCAATCTGACAATCCGGATTCTGGCTTAATGTCTCACCGCCTGGCTTTCTCCCGTACACCTCCAACGATCTGCTTACTACCAAGCTCCAGTAATGAATGCCTAGTTCCAGCTAACTTTCTGCAATATGCATCCTAAACTGAGCTCAATGATTGGCTCCCAGAATCTGCACAAACAGGTCCCTTCTGACCGCACGTGCTAACTTGCATAACCTATTATCCAAATCCTTGACCCAGAGTTGACAATAACAAGTTGTTATTGTCCGTTTGGATGAAAACAACGCTACCCTTACTGCTCTTCCACAGTTTTGCCATGACAATCTTCCTACAGCGCATCATGTCAGATGTCCTTGCAGATCACGAAGGCACAGTCAGTATAGGGGGAAGAGCAATCTCCAACCTTCGTTTTGCGGATGAAACTGATGGATTGACTGGAGAGGAACAAGAACTTTAACAGCTGGTACAGAGGCTTGACACCACCTCCAGAGCCTATGGAATGGAAGTAAGTGCAGAGAAGACCAAAATGATGACCAACAACACCAATGGCATCAACACAGATATCAAAGTCCAAGGCCAATCCCTCAACACAGTGCATAGCTTCAAATATTTAGGAGCCATTGTATCAGACAATGGGTCTCGACAGGAAGTCCTCTCCAGGATCGCACAAACAACCGCTGCCCTGGCGAGGTTAAAGCCAATTTGGAAAGATAGGACCATCAGCCTACATTCCAAGGTAAGACTGCTGCGCTCCCTTGTCATCTCCATCTTCCTATATGCTTGCGAAACATGGACCCTCACAGCAGATCTACAACGAAGAATACAAAGCATAGAGATGATGTGCTACAGAAGACTTCTGGGCATTTCCTATACCCAACACATCACCAACGACGAAGTCCGAAAGACCATCACACAAGCCATTGGACAACACGATGACCTGCTCACAATGGTGAAAAAACGGAATCTCCGATGTTATTGCCACGTCACCAGATCATCAGGTCTTGCAAAGACTATCCTGCAAGGCACAGTGCAAGGAGGTAGAAGAAGACGGAGACCGAAAAAGAGGAGGGAGGACAACATTCGAGAATGGACTGGTTTGACACTGAGCGAAACAATCAGGGTTGCTGAGGACAGGGAAAGATGGAGTACGCTGGTTAAACGATCATCTGTGGTGCCCCTACGACCTCCGAGTTACGGGATAGGATAGGATGGGATAGGAGGATATGATAATTTACCACGAGGAGGGGTAAAGTCCTTAGCTTCCGCTGGTTTGGACTTATCTGGTATTCAGAGAAGTTGTAACTGCCTAGGCCCTGCCACTCGGCCAAACGGCCGATAATTTTACCGACGCTACCCCCGTCCGGTAACTCGTACCCTTGCCGAGGTAAAATTGGCGAATGCAATTGTTTTCGCAATGACTTTGCATCGGAGACAACGGAACAGCGTCTTTCGGGACAGATGAAATCCTCTAAATATACCTGATGATGTAGAACATTACAGGAAATTTACATTTCAAAGAATCGACATCGTGCGAATTGTGAATGAAATAGGAGAGGGGTTGCAACATGCGAACCGGCATCGTCACTTCTTCCTTCATTGCAACTGTTTTTATCCTTGTGTCAGTAAAACTAAAGTAAAATACTTTCTTTTTGATGGTAGATTAATGACCAAAGCGAAGTACGAAAGTAAGATGTTTTGGGTTTCCTCTTTCAATTCTAATTAAACGAAATATTTTTTATGGGAAAATTTGCTTTTTCCTTCGTGTGATCCGTCGTCTGCTTAGAAAGCTGTTGTGACGTTGTCATCGAAGAGCGCATGCGTAATAGAGGAGGATTCAGGGCGAAAAAACCTCATGCTACTACAGGTGCTCAGGGCCAAGGCGCGAGCCACACTGTATTCGTGGATTTCGGCTGTGCCAACAGCCTGGAGAGGATTGGGCCCCGCCAGGTCTTTCTTGCCCAAGACACACTGCTTGATGAAAAAAAACTACTAATTTCATACCGGATCGGTCGTCGCCCGGGTCACCAAGGACCGCACCTTCCGTTGGCCACCTGGACGGAGGTGATAAGTATGCTACTGATGGACAACTTAGCAAGATTCGCACGAGAGACAACATCGTCATAGGAACCTGGAATGTCAGGACCCTAACTGCGGAGGGAAAATTAGAAGAACTGGCCCACGAGCTGGACCACTATCGATGGAAAATTTTAGGTATCAGCGAACTGCGCTGGAAAGGCTTAGGTGAAACAACGGCCGACAAAGGCCACAAGCTTTATTTCAGCGGTAGAGATGACAGGCACGAACACGGCGTTGGATTCTTGGTCCACAAGGACATTCTAGCCACTGTCATGGGTTGCCGCCCAGTTTCCAGTAGACTCATTACCATCCGTCTGAGAGCAGCCCTTTTCAACATCACCATCATCCAGGCCTATGCCCCAACATCAGACAATGACTACAGCGAAGTGGAGGATTTCTATGAAACTCTACAGGCTGATCTTAACCAAGTGCCAAAGAAAGACATACTCCTAGTGCAAGGCGACTGGAATGCCAAAGTTGGCCAAGATGCGCACCACAGCTGGGGAGACACATTTGGACCCCACTGCAACAACGAGACAAATGAGTGAGGTCTTGAGACTCTTACAGTTTGCCAGATAACAATCTGATACTTTAAACACGCTTGGTCTCAACAAAAAATCCAGACGATGGACATGGCTCAGTCCCGGCGGGGAACATCACAACCAGATTGACTACATCATGGTCAAGAAACGCTTCAGATCAGAAGAACAAGCAGGATTCAGGGCAGGGCGAAGTACCACTGAATAGATTTTCAACCTCAGAATAATCTACAACATCGTCTTCATGTGTTCGTAGACTTTAAGAAGGCGTTCGATCGAGTCTGTCATGCAGCTCTGTGGGCAACCATGAGAGTGTACAACAACAGCCCTAAAAGTATTGAAGTCATCAAAAGCCTGTATGACAAGGCTACCAGTGCAGTCCTCCATAACAGCGCCATCGTAAACTGGTTAATAATAATAATAATAATAATAATAATAATAATAATAATAATAATAATAATAATAATAATAATAATAATAATAATAATAATAATGGACATTTATATAGCTCTATTACTTGTCTTTTTATAGACAAGCGCATAGCGCTTTACATGAAAAGAAAGAAACAAACATGAACAACTTACAATATTGCATTAGAAATAATACAATAAGAAAAAGCCACACACAAAATCAAAAAAATACATAAAGTTAACTTTCTGCCAACAAGTCATCACAATCACAGCAATCAGAACAGCAGATCGGTGTGCGTCAAGGATGCTTACTCTCTACAACCCTTTTCGACATCTTCCTAGAGCGCATCATGTTAGATGCCCTTGCAGATCACGAAGGCACTGTCTGCATAAGGGGTAGAGCAATCTCCAACCTTCGTTTTGCGGATGACATTGATGGATTGGCTGGAAAGGAACAAGAACTTAAACAGCTGGTACAGAGGCTTGACACGACCTCCAGAGCCTATGGAACGGAAATAAGTGCAGAGAAGACCAAAATGATAACCAACAACACCAATGGCATCAACACGGACATCAAAGTCCAAGGTTAAACGATCATCTGTGGTGCCCCTACGACATCCGAGTTACGGGATTGGATAGGATAGGATAGTGTTTGGAACATTATGAGCAGAACTTTTGACCCCGTGTTGTGGCAGCTGTATGGAGTAACCAGGCACACATAACACTGGCAGGACAAGGTACAACATGCCTGATCATATCCACATACAATTGTCCAACACAATATGGCCATACTAGATTTATGTCCGCTATCGAACCCCGTGTTGTGGCAGCTGTATGGAGTAACCAAGCACACATAACACTGGCAGGACAACGGACAACATGCCTGATCATATCCACATACAATTGTCCATCACAATATGACCCCGTGTTGTGGCAGCTGTATGGAGTAACCAAGCACACATAACACTGGCAGGACAAGGTACAACATGCCTGATCATATCCACATACAATTGTCCATCACAATATGACCCCGTGTTGTGGCAGCTGTATGGAGTAACCAAGCACACATAACACTGGCAGGACAAGGTACAACATGCCTGATCATATCCACACACAATTGTCCATCACAATATGACCCCGTGTTGTGGCAGCTGTATGGAGTAACCAGGCACACATAACACTGGCAGGACAAGGTACAACATGCCTGATCATATCCACATACAATTGTCCAACACAATATGGCCATACTAGATTTATGTCCGCTATCGGACACCGTGTTGTGGCAGCTGTATGGAGTAACCAAGCACACATAACACTGGCAGGACAACGGACAACATGCCTGATCATATCCACATACAATTGTCCATCACAATATGACCCCGTGTTGTGGCAGCTGTATGGAGTAACCAAGCACACATAACACTGGCAGGACAACGAACAACATGCCTGATCATATCCACATACAATTGTCCATCACAATATGACCCCGTGTTGTGGCAGCTGTATGGAGTAACCAAGCACACATAACACTGGCAGGACAACGGACAACATGCCTGATCATATCCACATACAATTGTCCATCACAATATGGCCCCGTGTTGTGGCAGCTGTATGGAGTAACCAAGCACACATAACACTGGCAGGACAAGGTACAACATGCCTGATCATATCCACATACAATTGTCCATCACAATATGGCCATACTAGATTTATGTCCGTTATCGGACCCCGTGTTGTGGCAGCTGTATGGAGTAACCAAGCACACACAACACTGGCAGGACAACGTACAACATGCCTGATCATATCCACACACAATTGTCCATCACAATATGACCCCGTGTTGTGGCAGCTGTATGGAGTAACCAAGCACACATAACACTGGCAGGACAACGTACAACATGCCTGATCATATCCACACACAATTGTCCATCACAATATGGCCATACTAGATTTGTGTCCGCTATCGGACCCCGTGTTGTGGCAGCTGTATGGAGTAACCAAGCACACATAACACTGGCAGGACAACGTACAACATGCCTGATCATATCCACACACAATTGTCCATCACAATATGGCCATACTAGATTTGTGTCCGCTATCGGACCCCGTGTTGTGGCAGCTGTATGGAGTAACCAAGCACACATAACACTGGCAGGACAACGAACAACATGCCTGATCATATCCACATACAATTGTCCAACACAATATGACCCCGTGTTGTGGCAGCTTAATGGAGTAACCAAGCACACATAACACTGGCAGGACAACGTACAACATGCCTGATCATATCCACACACAATTGTCCATCACAATATGGCCATACTAGATTTGTGTCCGCTATCGGACCGTGGTGTGGTTTTCTACGCAGTCAGCCCGAAAGCAACGCTGACGCTATCCGAGTGTCAGAAGCTGGTGAGGGCCTACGCCTACATATAGCCCATGCTTGATAGCTCTCTGACACTCAGCTAGCGTCAAAGTTCGCAAGGTTTTTGCTAAAACTGGCCTATCGCCAGGTTGCTAGAAGTCCTTGGGTTCTTTGACAGGTTCGACAGTTCCTTCGGGTCGTACAGCAACGTGCCTGATCATTTCCACTATGGCGATGGCAGTTCTTGGGACTGGAATTTCAATAACGAGCCCTACTTCCAAGCTAACGGGACTTACAGCACTCATCTCGTTACCAACCGCACCAAGGAGATTCTGGCCAACCACTTCGCCAACCCAAATCCTAATCCTCTTTTCACCTACGTGGCTTACCTTGCTCCTCACAAACCAGTCCAGGTATAGCAACTCCCTTCTTTCTTTTCTTGTTTTTAAAAGCCTCGTCAATATTAACATTGTTGATATAGTACGTGTTTTAACAACGGTTTGTTATCTTCTTTTATTACCATAATATTGTAAACATCTGTTATCTGTACTTGTTTTTCATGTTGGAAATATGCGTTAGTGAGTGAGTCATTGTTTATTGGGTCCAGCGGACTGCAAAGAGCCGAATCAGGTACAAATTGATCGAAAGAGGACTCGCCCCCGATCCGTATAAAAGATCTGCTGAAACAACCCTACAATAATGAACTTGGTATCATACGCTGGCCGGGTGCTGGTGTAAAGGAAAGGAGTACGCGTTTTGACTATGTAG
>JBAHVR010000294.1:0-125000 GCA_036898135.1 Oncomelania hupensis
CATGCCCTCAAAAGCCTAGGATGGATGCTGTCTGGACCAGGTGCTTTGTTTGGTTTCAGTTTAGAGAAGACTGCCCTAACCTCATCCTCACCAACTCTCAGTCCATGGTCAGGCTGGACACTTTCTAGCTTTTTAAGTACTTCATTTATTTGACTGTCAGGCTTGTCAAATCTAGCATAAAAACTATTCAGCTCATTTGCCATACTGATTGGATCACCACTTGCCTTTATCATGGATAATGGTAATTAAAACGAGTTCTGTGTAATTCACATATATGACGGCCTACTAGCGCCAGAACCTGATAATTACAAATATCATACGATAATTACAAATATGAATGACATATCTACAATTAACACATAAACATTGTAATCCTCAAGTAAAAATTACAATTTTTAGTTTGGCGAATTTGCAGACAGATTGCTATAGAAAAAACTGAAAATTAAAAATGATGACGCGAAATTATTTGTAATTTTTCAATGATAATTGTAATTATCCTTTGGTACATGTAATGTTCATATGATCTTTGTAATTATCTCATAATATATGATAATACATAATAATTTATTAGGTTTTGGCGCTAGGAAGGTGTAGCAAATACTAATAATTATTAATTAACACTGTGGATTACCGGTATCTCTGTAAATTACACTGAACACCTGTTAATTTCAATTATCTCGTGATACTGGTAACTCTCGGTTTTGGCGCTAGTAGGCCATCATAGATGTCTTCTAGTTTGTAGTAAAGCCCTGTGGCGTCACAACACGCTAAATGACATTTATGAGTTAGGTTAAAAGACCCACCCACGTTGACTATTGCACCTCGACAAATCCGTATAACATTCACAATCAATGTTGTTCCACTGAACAATTAGCTTGCAACAAAAACTCTTTTAAAAGTATTTATGTTATTGTTATTATTCTTATTTTAAATCAATGAGTTTTGTAGTTTTGTTTTTATTAATAACAAGCACTATCTACCTTTCTAGCTCAAAACATACCACCTGATAGATCGTACAGCGTACTGGTGTACATGTTAAACAGGGGAAAGCACTCCCTGTATGAACAGAAATGGCAAAGTTCAGCTTCAGCAGTTGCTTTGAGCAACACAAGATCACTTTATGATCAATGAAACACGAGCTGAGTGCTCAATGAACCGAGCTATAGCCTAATCTCATTCAAATTATGTAACAAGGATATATTGTATTCTACCAAGCTGTGTGTAGTCACCACTCGCTGAATAGCTTTGGTCACTGGATCAATATTATTTCCTTGCCAATAACAACAAAGATATATAAGTATATAGTGGTAGGTTCCACAGTCAACGCTTTCGTTCAGTTTGCAAGGTAGAAGAGACCACGTGGAGAGAAATAGCATTGTAGGTAGACAGAGTAGGAAGATTTAAAGACAGCGGGGAGCTACATACCAGCGAGACAGTGTCAAGTGTGTTACGTGCTAGAAGTGGATAAATGGTGAACAGTATACAATCATCTTAGTGAACGAAAAGATAAATTGTGAACAGTGGACAATCATCTTGGTGAACGAACAGTTAAATGGCGAACAGTGGACAATCACCTCGGTGAACAAACAGTTAAATGGTGAACAATATACAATCATCTTGTTGAACGAGCAGTTAAATTTTGAAAAGTGGACAATCACCTTGGTGAATGAACAATTAAATGGTGAACAATGAACAATCACCTTGGTGAACGAACAGTTAAATGTTGAAGTGTGGAGTGTTGCAGATTGTGTAAAGACTGATCTCGACCAAGATGGCCAGCGGGTCGTCCACTGCCTCCCCCATCACTCCCCCAGCCTCCAACAGCCCAAAGGTCAGTGACTGTCCACAGTGTGAGTCATTGTGTGTGGGAGCCCTCCTCCTTCCCTGTGGGCATCTTATATGTAGAAAATGCCTCCGTGACCACCACGGCTCCCAGCTCCCTTGTCAAATCTGTAACTACATTTTGCCCCTCCCCAAGGAACCCAAATCAGCGAACTTTAGCAGCCTCGTCGAACAGCTGGGGACTGACCCAGTCGTGGTGCAGCTTGTCAACCAACGACTAAGAGGTCAAGGTCACGTGAGATGCCAAGGGTGTGCTAATCGTGATGCCACCACCCTGTGTCATGATTGTAATGAACAATTTTGCGATGGCTGTGCAAATGTCCACCGAAAACAAGGAATGTCCAATGACCACGTCATGCAGACACTGCCCCAAGTTTTGCAAAACGTGTCTTCAACGTCTGGCTCTACTTTCAGACCCAGGACCCACTCCGCCTCTTCCACTGACTCGCTGGAAAGCATCAGCAACCCTATGGATCCACAGCAGTCACGTGGGGAGTCACATGGTAGCCAGTGCTGGAAGCAGTGGGTGGCGAAACAGGTCAAATTGATGCAGCAGGCCCTAAGTGGGCAAGACGAACTGCTGAGGGCGCTCAATGACGTCGTGTCTCGTGCCCAGCACGCGCTGTCCGCGGCTCAAGCACACCAGCAAGTCCTGCAAACCTATATCCACGTATTGCCACTTTTCAGCGTCACTGACTATTATGAATTCGATACGCGCACCTTCAACGTCAATTTGCTGGACTATGACGAGAACGTGCAGGTCAAGATGGACGCTATGCATCAACGTATTCGTGACATCATCGACAGACAGAAGTCTGCTGAAGTCTTCACAGATGTGACGTCACTGATGAGGCAGCTGAAGGAGATATTAACCATGTGGGGTGAGTGTTGATCAATGTCGTAACTGTAGACTGTCTTTGTCTCTTCCTCCAAACCCGAGATTTACCAGTATCACAAGATCATTGACATTAACACATGTTCTGTGTAATTTACAGAGACACCGACCATCTACAGTGTTCATTAATAAATATCAGTATTTGCCATGCCTTCCTAGCGTCAAAACCAGATAATGACAAATATCATGGGATAATTACAAATATCATAGGATAATTACAAATATTAAGGGATAATTAAAATTATAATTAAAAAATTACATATATCTACGTTTGATCTATGTCGGCCTGCTAGTGCACAACTTAATTCCAAGTATTATGGGATAATTACCATTATCACTGACACCTGTAAAGGAAGGTTTTGGCGCTAGTAAGCCACCTTAGCCAGAAACAACGCATGATCACGTAAAATTATAATTATGAAGTGAAAATTGTCATTATTATGTGATCATTAAAAATTTTCGGTTTTGGCGCATTTCCAGGATTGCTAGAGCCGAAACTGAAAATTAAACAGAAAAACGTGAAGATATTTGTAATTTTTCAATAATAATTGCAATTATTCCTTGATATTTGTACTTATTCCACGATTCTAGTAATTATTCTATGATATTTGTGTAGAGAACTTGAATTTTCCGGTTTTTAATAAATATGTATATTTTTTGAATGTGAGTTATTTTTTTAATATCTTAGGTTATTATTATCATTGGCTAAAATTGTTGAACCAATGGAATAATGAATAGTTGGCAGAAAATGAAATAGTAGTCACTCGAGTGTTGTATTCCAATGTGTGAGGATATGTAGTGTCAGTGTGTTAGGCCAGGAAAAAAAAAGATTAAGAAAGAAAAAAAAAGAAAAGATCGTTTTGAATTGTGAAGAGGTAGAAAGCACCGAGAACTTATCAGGTTGTGTAGGTTCGGTGGGACTTTCTCTCTGAATGTGGATGTATATTGTGCTGTAAAGATTACAGGTATTTATTATGTTTTCATGATTGTGAAATGTTGAAGAGGTATATCTTTTGCCTTGGATTTATTGTGTTGAGAGGTGTTGGGCTGTTGTCCACTAAGATGGAATATAATTTTCATTGATGTAATAATATTGTTAATTACATGGGGCTATAATTATAGAGCAGTAGTTAATGTGATACGAATGGAAGGTGTGAGCTGGTTTGATAGTAATTGTCATTCATGAAATAATTATATGTGGGATATGGATAACATTGTGGAAGAAGGAAAGAAATGATCACATACAGAATGGAATTGGAAAAGTAAAAAAACTAAGGGAGGTGAGCAAGGATGAAACAAGAAGAATAGTATGATTATGAAAGCCATCGAATTGACGTGTATCTATCTATCTA
Source organism: Oncomelania hupensis (assembly GCA_036898135.1). Lineage (NCBI taxonomy): Eukaryota > Metazoa > Mollusca > Gastropoda > Littorinimorpha > Pomatiopsidae > Oncomelania > Oncomelania hupensis. Next base: position 4,090 of record JBAHVR010000294.1, read on the forward strand.
TCTATATATATATATATATATATATATATATATATATATATATATATATATATATATATATATATATATATATATATATATATATATATATATATATATGACCCTGTCTCAAAAGGTGGCATCACTAGTGTGTCACAGAGAGTAAAATTTTAAACTAAGTAATCTTGTGCTTTTTCACTTTTTTGGGAAAGCTTACCCCTGGATTAACAACAAATATATAAAATAAAGATAGTTGAAGCAGTAGTATGCTTGCAATATGCATAATTAAATAATTTTTATTTTCGGTCGTATGTTACAGATGACATAACACATAGCTGTTTATCACTCCTATAAATAGATTAAAAGGTTTCAGATTGTAATGCAGATTAACACTGGTCCTGAGTACCTGAAATCCATAAAAGTAACAGAACTTATCAGAATTCTAGTTTTGCATACATGAAAAAATTTAATGTCATCGGTAACATCCGACCAAAGCAGCAACCTTAAATAATAATAACTCCTCAAACACTCTTCCGCCTTTCAAATTTACTTGATGAAATAGTCTCTAGTAACATCATTTACTAATTTAATCATCAAAGTTTGAAAATAAAATAAGAAAACAACAAACAACTGTAATTATGTTATGTCATCAGTAACAAACGACCGAACACTTGAGTTCAATTTTTTTTTCTCTCCAGATGTTAACACTTTTGTAATGGATTCCAAAAGTTGCCTAAAAAAATTAAACACCTTTACTATTACATGTTAAAGAAATTATTTGAAATTTACCATTTGAGATCGAAAATCCTTAGTTTTAGGTCAAATATTACAGTGACATGACTGAGCACTGATCGCATGTTACAATGACAAGAAAATTTGTACAGCTAAGCAGTGCTTGTTAGATGGTCTTTAATCAGAATGGTTTATTCTTCGAATCCAAACAAAATTATCATAAATTAGCTCAAACATTAAAGAAAAAAGCGAATAAAATGCGGTGGTCTGTTACACGCGGGCGTATGTTACAGAACAAACAATGATGGCATTAACAGTAATTCACTTACCACGTTTCTTTCGCTCCATATTTTCTAACACAAACACTTTCATCACTTCCGGTGGATGAACATGTTATAATACGGACCGAAAAAATGCCGATTAGTCTTTATTTCTTAAATTTTTATCTAATTCGATCGTATGTTACAAAATGATGGGAAACCTCTCCCAGAATTTTGAATGCCTTTTTTTAATTCACACCTTTACTGAACCATATTTCTTTAGGATATTTAAGCATATTTAGTGTTTCTGGTTGTAACAAAAGTAGGATTGGAAAAATTAAGAAATTATTAAGAGGCGCAAAATAAAATCGAAAATTTACAATTTGATGACAGAAAATGTAACATACGACCACCAATTTTCTCCATCAAATTAAAAAAATTGCTTAAAACCCACCTAAGCAATATTTGCATGATAAACTACGACTATTTGTTCATATATATCATGCTTTATATAATTAGAATTGCTATTAATAACGTCACACAAAGATACATCAACGCACATGGTGTTGTGTGCGACGTTTTGACCCTCAGAAAAATTGCTTTTTTTGCATTTTCTCGTTCATTTGGAAAAAAACAAAAAAGATTTAAACGGTAAATGTATGTAATTTTATTTCTGCAATCATTTCTGAACATATATATCTTTGATTTATTTTTGTATTTTGCGCAGGTGTAGAGAAAAACGAGTATAGATAGGGTAGGGGTCAGTGAACGCCACATTTTGAGACAGGGTCATATATTGTTGTAGCTGCCTACAGGAAGCTGCTGTTGGCTCCATACACTTAGACACGGCGTTGTCTCGGACAATGGAGAAAGGGCGACTTGAGGAACAGCGGCGATCGGCCGTGCGTCTTGGACCAGACCAAGACGCGTTTGCTACCTCAGACAGACAGGGCAGGCGCGCGCCCGTTTGCCTGTTTACAACTTCATTGCTTGTTCAACTTCCTGTTTACAACATCACGGTTCATCCAGCTGCTTGTAGCCTCTGTGTACACCCGCCCCCTACAATTAGAGAGGTAACACGTTTTTTGTGTTTATTTTGGCTCGGGACAAGCAACTGCCAGCCCTCGATTATCCAAGCTCGAGCTTGACGTATGCGGTGTGAAAGTTTGGAATAAAATATTGTTGTTTAATTATATAAAGTATCGAGAGCGTGGAGCTTATATTTTGTGTTGTTGTTTGCCTGTGTTAGTGAGAACATGTGAATTTGTGGGTGTGGTAGTTAACAGAGAGACTTGCACGCACAGTTGTTTTTGATCTAGAAGTTAATCATATTTTGCATTTACTTAGCTATTATAAACGGGCCCACATCCAAAATATCCACGCGTTACAATATGTAAGTATGAGGTTTTGGCGATAGTAGACCGTCATATGTTCCTGCCTGGGCTCTCTCTCTCTCTTGAATATTGCTTTTTGGGTTTTGTTTTTACCACTATGCTAAGTCATAGGGTAGGTGAAAATCATTTGGTTGAAAAAGGGAAAAAGGCTGTAATCAAATTTTGTTGTTTGTTATATACTTACATGTACATACCATCACAATCATCATCTTGAACTACCATTATTATGGTTGGTACTGTACTCATGCTGCCGAGTCTTAACCATCAAGAACTGTGATAATGATCGTTAGATTGGACATAATATCATTTTATATGTCACAATCAGACTGCGACTATTGTTATTGTTGTTATTAACAGTAGTGGTGGTGTGTGTGTGTGTGTGTGTGTATATATATATATATATATATATATATATATATATATATATATATATATATATATATATATATATATATATATATATATATATATAATGTGTGTGGGTGTGTGTGTGTGTGGGCGGGCATGTAGAAACGACGTTACTCTGACATACACTTGAAACTCTACATGGTTTCTTTTGACTTTTTTTGACGGCCCCGTTATTTTGACGTCAAAATAGTGCTCCGTAGAGTTACAGCTGTTTTAGTGTTATGTTAGGGTTAGGGTTAGGGATAGCTTCAAAAATTGAAAATATCAAAATAATGTCAAAGAAATGGAAAGTGTGTCAAAATAATGTATGTAGAGTTTCACAACTGTCACAGGCAGACTCTTTAGTTCTGTGGCCCCTGCTCGCGGCAATCCTCCTCACTGCCCAATGACCACGCGACCTAAGCCCCCGCCCCTCAGTACAGTCCCACGTGACCCGCGACCGGACTCTTGAGAAGTTAAAGCATAGCTTCGTTAGTCCACTTCTGCATGCCCAAGACAACATATCGCCCGCTTGAGACACGTCTGCCTCCACGTTGCGACCTCTGAGCTCAGCCATACCCTTGTGTTCAACCCGTTCTTTGGTCAAGGTGAGAGGAGTGATTTATTCCATATCATGTAGCTACCCATCACCCGTCGATTTCCCCACATGTTCGTATGTCTTGTAGATATTTACGTCCGTTTCTGTGTATCGTTGTGATGAATTGCTTGTGATATACCATTTTGCTTTATGTACCCATTATCTGTAGTTCGATTGTTGTACAAGAACATGCCATGCTTATATTTATACATGTATACCCCCCTATCTACATTCCTGTATAAATCCCCCATGCCATGATCGCCCTGCTGTATAGACTAAAGTACCCCAGCTAATCACCCTTGTATATAATAGCCATTGCTTCCCCTGATCCGAATGTGTAAATATCCACCCCTGTTGTTAGTAACCCCTCTTAGGCGCCGAGACTCTAATACATTATCGGCCGCCACTAAATTCCCCCATCTCCAACAGAGAAACCCCTAGTAGCCATTGTTGATATAGATGGACAATTGGAAAGTACCGGTCATTCCTGACCAGGGCTTCCAAATTCAAATCTGACTGGCATGCGCGCTGAACGGCGCGGCATCCAGAGTGTGGGTGCCCCTCTGACGCAGAGAACTAATCATTTGCAGAACGGTTCTTATACGGGCCTCTGCGGGACTCAACCTCGCTGCGTGCCACCCATATACCTGGTTGGCACTGGGAAGCGAGAAGAAGACCATCCTCACCCTGCCACGTGCAGATGACCAGTTCAACCCACGCCACGCGATTGCACAAGCACTCTGCAACCCAGTGACCTAGATGAGTCAACCCACGCCACGCTCGCCTGACCGATTATCGCAAGTGACCACTGCAAGCAACCATCCAGTCTCCAGCGGCTACAACAGCCGAATAAATTGAAGTTAAGTGCGCCTCCGCGCACACCACAACTCTGCAACAATCTGGTTGCCCACGCTTAGTCAACCAGCTATCTCGTGCCACCTGATGAAAGCAGTCCATATTCGCCCCTATTGACTTTCTGTAGATAAACCAGAATAACTCCAGACTACTCTGTACGTTACTAGACTATCACTCGTGATTCAGTTGTAAACCAACCCACTATATTCGACCTACATCCATATAATAAATTGTTGATATTGTAGTATAACCACCCAGCTTCCCTTGTCTAAAGTTCTTCACTACTGTTACCTCTCGTCTGTCCTTATCACTCTCTAGCACTCCTTAGCACTCCCAAGCATTACCCCCCTGAATGTCATCGCACATCGGCCTATCACAAGGGAGGAGATACAGCGCGGGGGAGTAATTGCTAACCCACATCCCCACACCCCCCTATATTCATGACATTAATTTTGGCGACCCCGACGAGACAAAAACTTAGTTTCCTAGCCCCTGCCCTACCAACCCCTTAGCTTTCTACCCCTGCCCGGCGAGAGATAGGACCTAGCCCACTAGTCTAGGTAGTACATAGCCTAGCCCCATAGGTCCCGCGTGTACTTCAGAGTTGTGGTGGTTCAACGAGTTGTTTTTTTGCTTGCATTCTCTATGTTTTGATTGCCTGTTGTCTGTGTGTCCGTGTTGTGCTGTGATCGCCCCTGTGTCATTTCACCTTAGCCTCATTCTAGCCCCGCCCCTTGTTTGCTGTCAGAGTACCCCTCTGAGAGCGCCCCTTCATCACAGTTAGGTCATTGACGGTAAGTCGCTTCTCTTACCATGGCCGACCGGGAAGAACTCGCCCTTAAGTACAAGGGTATTGGTGAGAGCTTAGGGCTCGCCGGTACTGAGTTGAAGGACTATGTCCTCACGAACGTGGAGGCTGACGTGGCCGAGGAGAAATTGAAGAGAGAGGAGAGGGCTAAGGAACGGGAGGCGAAGAGGGAGGAGGAAGAGAGAGCAGCAGCACGGAAGTGGGAGGAGGAGAAAGAGAGGAGAGCCGAGGAAGAGAGAGCCGCAGCGCGAGAAGAGAAGGCGAAGGATAGAGAGATGGAGAGGCGCCGAGAGCTGCTCCAGCTCGAGCGCGATCGCCGCGAGCTAGGCCTTGGATCGCCCGCGAGCGACATTTTCACCCTCAGCACCTCCAGCTCTACCGCCAGCTCCGGAACATCTTCAGTCATCCCGCCGATCCCGGGGATGAGCTTCACCTTGGACCCCTTTGTCGAGCGCGACGAATCCATCGAAGTATACCTTGCCCGCTTCGAACGAGTCGCGGGCGAGAACCAGCTCGACCCGCAATACTGGTATCGGAAACTGAGCCACGGCCTGAAAGGCAAAGCGTACGAGATCCTCGCTAAGACGCCGACAGCCGAGGAGGGCGACTACCCCGCTCTAAAGAAAGCGCTGCTCCACGGATTCGAACTGTCCGGCGAACACTACCGGAAGAGCTTCCGCAACTCCCGGAGAGAGATGGGAGAGAAATACACCCAGTTTGCCGACCGGCTAGCCACGATGAGGGACAAGTGGATTGAGCAAACCGAGGAGCCCAAGACCTACGATGGGTTGCTCGAGCTGATGCTGGCCGAACAACTGAAGGGAACCATGTCGGGCGAACTTCGGACCTTCGCCGCCGAACAGGGAGCCTCCCGCTTGGAGGACCTCATCATAGTAGCGGACCGCTACTTGACCGCCCACCCCGACGACCTACAGCCTCGCCGGGAACCCCGAGCACTCTCGCCACCAGGAACCCGCCAACAACCTCGCCGGCCCGCCCCGCCAGCTAGCAAACGATCACCCCCGCCTAAAGGACGCCAAAACACTGGGAAGAGGAGCGGAGAGCTCTACTGCGGCTACTGTCAACGCCGAGGCAACACACGAGAAAAGTGCTTCCGCCGCCTCAGCGACCAGCGACGTAAGCAAGGCAACGTGTTAGCCCTGCGCCAAGTCACGCCCGACGGGAACCCGGTGAACCCCGTCGCCACTCCCACCGATCGCCCGGCCGTCACAGAGCAGGTGACCGTGAACGACCACCCTGCACACTGCCTCTACGACACCGGCCTAAACTTCGATGCCGTCGTCCGCCGCTCGCTGATCAGGGATTGCGATCTGATCGGCGACAAGATCACCCTGAAGCTGGCCGACGCATCACAGCCAAGCACTACGCTACCTATCGCCAGGATCAATGTCGCCAGCCGCTACGTCACGGGATCCATCGAAGCCGCCGTGATGGACCAGCCTCTCTACGACCTGATCCTCGGATGTCGCTACGTCTTCCTGGGAATGCCACCCCAGCCTGTGGAGTCAATGGCCGCCGTCCAGACGCGCGCCTAAACGAAATTAGCCTCGACCCCACCACCGATACCCAACCAGATGCCGGAACAGATCCGGAAGGACCAGGAAGAGGACGCCACCCTGCGCAAATGCTTCGGGAAAATACCCGCCGCGCGCACTCCACCCAAGACCGGGACTTCTACGTCGAGGACGGGCTCCTGTACCGTCAGAAGGACGACCACTCCCAGCTGGTCGTACCCGCGACCCTTCGCCCCCAAGTCCTGGAACTTGGCCACAGCATGCCCCTGAGTGGTCACATGGGGATAGGAGCCACCGCCCTGCGTATCAGCGCGCAATACCACTGGCCCGGGATGTCAGAGGACGTAAAGCGATACGTCAAGTCTTGCCGCCAGTGCCAACGTTTCTCACCCCGCCATCATACCGTCCCAGTAACCATCAGCCCCACCGTCGTCGTAGGAACGCCTTTTCAACGAGTAGCCGTCGACATAGTTGGGCCCCTACCGCGAACCAAGAAGCGGAACCAGTACCTGCTCACCTTAGTCGACGCATGCTCCATGTGGTGTGAGGCCGTTCCCCTGCCGAAGATCGACGCCGCCCGAGTCGCCGACGCGCTCGTCGCCATCTTCACGCGAGTCGGATTCCCGGAAAGCATCATGACCGACAACGGGTCGCAGTTCACGGGAAGACTGATGCAGGAAGTCTTCCATCTACTCCGCATCCGTCACATCCGAACCCCACCCTACCATCCTGCCAGCAACGGACAGGTCGAGCGCCTGAACGGAACGCTCATCGCCATCATACGGAAGATCGCCGACAACCAACCCACCGCGTGGGACAGCTACGTCACGTCAGCGCTCTTCGCGTACCGAGAAACACCGCACACCTCAACCGGGTACACCCCGTCCACGTTACTCTTTGGGAGACCCCTCTCTGGACCCCTAGCTGCCTTGCGACGCAGCTGGACAGACGCCAAGCTCGACGAGACACCGGTCGACGCTACCAAGTATGTCACCAAACTCCAGGAGACCCTTAAGGCCACGTGGAAAGCCGCCTCCGCCAACCTGAAGAAGGCGAGAGAGAGACAAGCCAGGTATCACAACCACCGCGCCCGAGACCGGGAGCTTCAAGTTGGAGAACAGGTCCTACTACTACTCCCCAGCGGCACGACCAAGCTCGACATCGCCTGGCAAGGACCCTACAAGGTGCTGGAGAAACTCTCCAGAACAACCTACCGCATCGAAGTAGACGGCAAGCCCAGGACCCACCACATCAACCTACTCAAGCGATACCTGGAACCGCCCGCAGTCGCCCCGGATACACACTCGCTGCTCACGGTCGCGCTGGCCGTCGAGGTGGATGGTACAGAGACCGGCGTCGCCGAATATCCGCTACATGGGAAGGAATCCTTCCAAGACGTATCTCTCGACCCATCGCTCCCCGCCAGCCAGCAACGCCACCTGCGCTCCATCATCGCCGACTACAAAGAGGTACTCACCGACGTGCCCGGGAGAACGGACCTCGAGGAAGTTCACTTAACTCTGACGGACACCACACCCGTCCGCCAGAAACCATACCCCGTCCCGCTATCCCAGCAGCAGGTAGTGAGGAAGGAGGTCGAGGCTCTGCTTCAAGCCGGAGTCATCGCTCCATCTCGTTCCCCCTACAGCGCCGGCATAGTACTCTCACGTAAACCCAGCGGAGAGCACCGCCTCTGCATAGATTTCCGCCAGCTCAACCTCGTGACTCAGTTCGTACCCGGACCCATGTCCGACCCGACGGACCTGTTCGCGAAACTGCAGTCTGCGAGATACTTCTCCCGAGTAGACCTGAGTAAGGGATTCTACCAGATCCCGGTGCACCCATCTTCCCGACAGTACCTGGCATTCAGCACCATGGACGGCCATTACGAATTCAACGTCCTGCCGTTTGGCCTTCACAACGCGCCGAGCATTTTCAGCACCATGATGAGGAAATTACTGGACCCCCTCCACTGCTCGTCCCTGCATTCCTTCATGGACGACATCCTTGTCGCCACGGAAACCTGGGAAGAGCACCTGCGAGTGATACGCCAGTTACTACACCGCCTCAAGGAAGCTGGTCTCACCGCCCGACCGACCAAGTGCCAATTCGGCTACCAGGAACTAGAGTTCCTAGGCCACACCATCAGCCATGGACAGCTCCGACCTCTGGGGAAGACCATCCAGCGCCTACGAGACGCGCCCCGCCCCAAGACTAAGAAGGACGTCCAATCCTTCCTGGGATTGAGCGGATTTTACCAGAAGTTTGTGCCAGGGTACAACGGAATCGCCGCACCCCTATCGAGCCTGACCAGAAAGTCAGCGCCCGACCGAGTTCTTTGGACCCCGCCCTGCGAAGCCGCGTTCCAAGAACTGAAGCAGAAGCTGACGTCGCAACCAGTTTTGCGACTCCCCAATCACACGCAACCCTTCGTCCTGCGTACCGACGCCAGCGACGTAGGCCTCGGAGCCGTACTTCTACAACGGGACTCCGCGGACACTACCACGCTCTTCCCCGTCGCCTACGCCAGCAGGAAGCTGAAACCAGCGGAGCAGAACTATGCCACGTCCGAGAAGGAGTGCCTCGCACTTGTCTGGGCCGTGCAAAAGTTCCAACTTTATCTATACGGTACCCACTTCACCGTACAGGTCGACCACCAGCCGCTATCTTTCCTAGCCACTTCAAAATCCCTCAACGCCCGGCTGATGAGATGGGCTCTGTTGCTCCAAGCGTATTCCTTCCAGCTTGAGCACATCCCAGGGAAGGACAACCACGGAGCGGACTTCCTCAGCCGCCACCCCGCCTCCGACTCCGCCGAGTCCCCACTGAGGGCCGACGCCCCAGTGTTCGTTCCCTCCGCCACCCACTAGCCGTCGCCGGAACCCGGCAACCCCCCGCGGACCCCATCCTTGGGCATCCGCCGCCTACCTCCCTGAACCCTGTATAGACCCAACAGCACCTGGACCACCTCCACCTACATCCCGCATCGCAGCAGACCTCAGAGCTAATCGGCCGCGTTCTAAGCCGAGGCCGAGGACCTCGCCTTTTCCTTGGGGGGGCCTCTGTCACAGGCGGACTCTTTAGTTCTGTGGCCCCTGCTCGCGGCAATCCTCCTCACTGCCCAATGACCACGCGACCTAAGCCCCGCCCCTCAGTACAGTCCCACGTGACCCGCGACCGGACTCTTGAGAAGTTAAAGCATAGCTTCGTTAGTCCACTTCTGCATGCCCAAGACAACATATCGCCCGCTTGAGACACGTCTGCCTCCACGTTGCGACCTCTGAGCTCAGCCATACCCTTGTGTTCAACCCGTTCTTTGGTCAAGGTGAGAGGAGTGATTTATTCCATATCATGTAGCTACCCATCACCCGTCGATTTCCCCACATGTTCGTATGTCTTGTAGATATTTACGCCCGTTTCTGTGTATCGTTGTGATGAATTGCTTGTGATATACCATTTTGCTTTATGTACCCATTATCTGTAGTTCGATTACAGTGACACACTCATGAAACTCCACATGGTTTCTTTTGACTTTTTTGGAAGGCTGCCCTATTTTGACGTCAAAATAGGGTTCTGGAAGAGTTACATCTGTTTTAGGCTTAGGGTTAGGTTAAGGGTTAGGGGGTTAGGTTTAGGGTTAGGTTCAAAAATTTGAAAATGTCCAAATAATGTCACGAAAATGAAAAGTGTGTCAAAATAATCCCTGTTTTAATCACAACAGTCACCAGAATGTCGTTTTTACAAAAAATGTGTGTGTGTGGGGTGGGGGGTGGGGTGTGTGTGTGTGTGTGCTGTTTTATTGACATGTATAACACATAGATCTACTTTAAATTGGCAAAATATGACATTTCCTATTGTCACGTCACCCGAGTGGGTTCCGCGACGTCAGCTCAAATAACGAGTGAAAGGGATAAAAACTCAAACAAAAGAACTAACACAAAATGCCAGATAGACAATCACACTTTTATTCAACAATCAAACACACATACACAGGACAATGGGGTGCTAAACCACCCTAACACTATCAAGACCCCCAACCCAATATTTACTAACAGTTACCTCCCTTGTTTAACTAAAAAACCAGAACTATACATCAACAGATTTTCCACAACAATGTGCAGCAAATAGCAATAAACGATCAAATTCAAAATCAATACAATTCTCAACTGAATAACCAGAGCTGCAAATTTTTAGAAATTCAAACGTATCACCAAAGCTAGCTTACAGTTCAGAAGCTCTGTTTAGAAACTGTCAGTTATTCAGAGCTCAGTAGGAGCTAAAGCAGTTATTCACACGACATGATGAAGTAATTTACATTAAATAAATGAAGTATGTTTTTAGGTGCGTGTCATGCAAATCTGTGTGTGCGTGGGGTGGTGCGTGTAGTTCCTGTGGCAAATGGAGAATCCAACGGCGGCGCCCACAGTCCCGAAGAAAGACAAAGCGGTGGTTGCGAAGAGACCCGACAACATCCACACTTCACGGCTGCAAAGGCAGAGGTTCCCAAGCGGATGCACACACGGCACGGTGATACGGCCATGGCACGTAAAAGCGTAGAACTATACCAGAGGTAGAAGTAGAGGAAGTGGAAGTAATGGCGTTGGAGAACTACCAGAACATGTTGATACAGTGACGATGGTAGTCATACATACATGCATGCATCATCATCATCATCATATCATCAAATCAGCCCAATCCTGTGGACAAATATAGAGTCTCAACAGTTCGTCTACAAAACTCAAATACTACATAACTGAATACGCCTTCCGCCGTCCGCCATCTTGACCTGGTAATACATAATAATAATAATAATAATAATAATAATAAGAATAATAATACAGGATGCTACACATACATCTCAATAATATAATGCAACTCTTGATACTAATAATCCATACCTCTTCCATAAGCACAGTCGTTTATATAAATATACATAATTATTACGATTTCACACAATCCCAATTCATTCCATCCTCATCTCCATTCTCATCGCCCCTCCCAACTGCTATAATACATTGTGATTATCTCCCTTCATCCATATTATCTCTATCATACTATAACATAAACACACTCCCCTCATATTCATCACCTTCTTCACCCCTCTCCAGCACAGTACAATTGTCTCTCTTCCTTCACATACATCACCCCTCTCTCTCTCCATAACATGCATCTTCATCGTCACTTTTGACCCACTTTAGCAACAACAGCAACGACATTCCTATTTATGTAAATGACAAGAAAATCATATGAAAATCATACAAAATCAATAAATTACTATTTATTAAAATACACCCCTTTCCCCCTCATTCACCATCATTCATTCACGTACGCAGGCTCGAAGTGCACGCCACTGAAAAAATGAATTACAGGATTTTGCTCACCTTTTAAGTTCTCGGCTTGTGATACACCCACAACATGGTACAAAATACAGTACAGTACGGCACACACACTGGTTAGTTGAGTGTCAATTCGTTATTTGGCTAATTGCTAGCTATGCATCAGGACATCTCAATTCTGACGAAGAAATTGAGCCTTGGCAGGTGCCCAATCGAGGACTAGGCGTAAGACCTTGGGTGGTTCGAAACACAACGAACAATCTATCCTTACAGAAGAACCTAATTCTTGTCTGACACACAGTCACAAAGTTACTTCTGTCTAAAGACTGACCTCTCGCAAAAAGCTCCACATTGACTCTGCCCTACCAAACACACACCAGGCCACAGGTAACGGTCGAGTCGAGTTCAGTAACCCCGTTCCTAATTCAGCATATGCCCTTTTCCTCGTTATGCACGTGGATCCAGAGATACTTACATCTTTCATACGCAATAAAGAAAACTGCCGATCTATCTATATACACTGCATAGTAGAGAATATAGCTATCTCTAATATGTGCTGAAACTCGTGTCGTCACACAACCCCCCCCCCCCCCCCCCCCAGTTCTTAACACCTTGAAGAACCTAACTACGACGCGAATCTTTCACCACGCTATCTACTGAATACTTCTGCTGAGGAAATCCGCTGGAACATTGTCTTTCACAGAGATCTGTTCTACAACTCAGAAAGATGGATGCAAACGAATTGCCCACTTCATCAACCTGCTCTTGTCTCCCCTAACGTGTTCGTCGTCAACGTTGATCATAGCTACAGACGCTCTGGTGTGGAACTTCTTTAAGAGGTTGGCGTGGAATAACTTGCTCTTCCCGCGCATCTTGATGCGGTAGTCGCATTCGCCCACTCGCTCAACCACTTTGTATGGTCCTCGCCATGCTAACTGCAACTTGTTCCTCTTCTCCGGCAGCAACAGCAACACTTGCTCCCCTGCGTTGAACACACGCCGTTTCGCCTTCTTGTCGAAGTGTCGCTTCTGCTTGGCCGACGCAACTTTCAGGTTCGCTTGCGCTAGCTTGCACGTCTTCTCGATGCAGTTGCGCAAATCCACCACGTACTGGCTACTCAGTTTCACTTCCTCCTCTTGCGTCTCCTTGGTCCACAAATCCCGTAGCACAGCCATCGGCCCACGCACAGTTTTCCCATATAGCAACTCAAATGGGGAGAACTTTGTGGGTTCTTGTGCTACCTCACGATAAGCGAACAGTAATGCCGGAATGTAGCGGTCCCACGCTGTGGGTTGCTCCGTCGCTAGTTTCTTGAGCATGGACACTAGCCTCCCGTTGAATCGCTCAACCAGTCCGTTGCACTGCGGATGATAAGGAGTGGTGGCTTTTCCATGGATTGACAGTAGTCTGTTCATCTCCCGCATGACCTCAGACATGAATTGTGTCCCTTGATCTGTCAACACCTCCCTAGGAACTCCCACCCTCGACCAAATCTCCCACAGCGCTTCTGCCACACTCTCTGCCTCTATGCCCTTGAGCGGTACAGCCTCGGGGTAGCGTGTGGCGTAATCTACTACCACTAAGATGTACATGTTACCCCGATCTGACTTCGGTCTAATGGGTCCCACAATGTCTATGGCTACTCGTTGGAATGGCTCGTCCACCAGCGGAAGTTGCTGTAGTGGTACCTTTCTCACTCTTCCCCTCGGTAGTTCCTTCTGACATTCAGGACAACTTGCACAGTACATCCGTACCTCGGCACACATCCCCGGCCAGTAGAATGTTCCCCAGATACGCTCCCTGGTACGCTTCCCTCCCAAATGCCCAGCCGTGGATGGATCATGAGCTAACTGAAGGATCCCCCCTCTCAGCTGTTTCGGAACTACCAGTTGCGTCACCTGGCTACCTCTCTTGGTATGCATCCGGTACAACACCCCCTTCTTCTTGCTAAACTCTGCCGACGCCCTACCTGACGCTATAGCCCCACCACTCTGTGCCAACGTTCTCGCCTTCGCGAGCGTCTCGTCGGTCTCCTGCATTTCAATAAGCTCTGGTGTGCTAACAGAAACTTGGGATGGTTCGACCACCGCTAACGGTACTTCCCTCTTCTTCTCGGCTTTCTCTTGCGCCCGGGTCTGCACTGCCGCAGCCATCGCGCACTCACCTCCAAACAAAGAAACAGGTCTCTTCTCCCCGCTAGCAAAAGTTACCCAGTTACCCAGGATAACATCGGGCCCGTCCTCAAAAACCACTAACTCCACCTTCCCCCTGACCAGCGCACAATCCACCTCCACCCAAGCTGTAGGTAACAGCCCCACGTTTGATCGATTCACCAAGCAAATCTCCACAGCCCGGCCCGTCAAATCTGCTGGTTTGACTAACCTGCCCGCGACTGCCCCTATCTCCGCCCCCGTATCTCTCAACACCCGAACGTTCTGCCCATTCGCCCTACCTTGGCCCCAAGGATTATACGGTCTGATTGCGCACACGCTAGCCTGAGGTGCGGTCTCCGTGGAAATAGTACGCCCCACCGTTACCTGGCTCACTGACTGAGGTTTGACCTTACAATCTTTGACCATGTGCTTCTCCGACCCACATCGGTAGCAACGACGTACCCCACTACCCCCTTCTGTCCTCCCTACCTTCTGAACCTGACTTCAACGGTTGCTAGGTTGCTGAGTAGCTTCCGGTCGTCTAGGGAAACTTCGTCGCTGACTGGGTAGTACGGGTGCCGGTGCTGTCGCTGCTCGTTTCGCGTCTACCACTCGCTGCGCCAACTCTGCTGCCTCATTGCTCGTTGCAGATAGGTTTTCCCTCACGAAGATCTCTAACTCCGTGGTCATGATGGAGAAAAGCTGCTCTCCGATGAAGGTGTCCAGTACCTGTGCTACGTCGGTGATACCTTTTCCCTCTACGTTCTTCCTCTAGCCTCATCTCTAGCATTCTTCTCTCATCTTCCTTGGCTGCTCTCTCCTCCCTCTTCTCTACTTCCCTGGCCTCCCTTTCTGCTTCTAACCTACGCTCTACTAGTCTTCTTTCCACTTCTCTAGCTTCCCTTTCGGCGTCCAACATAGCCTCCAACCTAGCTTCTATTCAACGCCGGTCTGCTTCTCTCTCTCTCCGCTCTTCTTCTCTGGCTACTCCCTCCGCTTCTAATCTGAGCTCCAAGAGCTTGCGGTCGTCTTCCCTTCTCATCTCGCCCATGATGCAACGCCCCATCTCTGAAACCCAGACTTTCCCCAATCTGCCTAAATCTCTCGCTATCGCCGAGCTCGACTTCGACCTTGCCCCGTGCACTGGGTGATTTAGCATACATTTTAGGCAAAGTCAATTGGTTACTCACTGCGGAAGCCTCCTCAAGTAACCCCGTCACTGAGCCCTCATAGTCCGATTGCGGGTCGTCCAGTTCTGTCTCAGCTCGGGCTCTCGCCTCCCTACGCTTCGCGGCTCGGGCATCCCGCGTGGCCATGGTGAGAAAGAAAATGAAGAGCAAGTATTAGTATACACACAACAAATAACACTTAACTGGTACAAACACCTAACGGAACGAATACGCAACACAACAGTCACAGGAGCCGAGGAATCGTTCACCGTCGTACCCTTAAAGGCGAGCAAGCGAACCCTGCAACCCAATTCCCCGTTAATGCTTGCACTCAGAGTGTGATCCCTAGTGCAACACACCACACACTCCCGCCAACCGCCCGCTGCGTACCCTTTCAACACACAACAACTCAAGCACACAACATACACATCTGGCACTACCCTAACAAAATAAAATGAGTCTATCCCACTTCTGACACCAAATATGTCACATCACCCGAGTGGGTTCCGCGACGTCAGCTCAAATAACGAGTGAAAGGGATAAAAACTCAAACAAAAGAACTAACACAAAATGCCAGATAGGCAATCACACTTTTATTCCACAATCAAACACGCATACACAGGACAATGGGGTGCTAAACCACCCTCCACCCCTATCAAGACCCCCAACCCAGTATTTACTAACAGTTACCTCCCTTGTTTAACTGAAAAACCAGAGCTATACATCAACAGATTTTCCACAACAATGTGCAGCAAATAGCAATAAACGATCAAATTCAAAATCAATACAATTCTCAACTGAATAACCAGAGCTGCAAATCTTAGAAATTCAAACGTATCACCAAAGCTAGCTTACAGTTCAGAAGCTCTGTTTAGAAACTGTCAGTTATTCAGAGCTCAGTAGGAGCTAAAGCAGTTATTCACACGACATGATGAAGTAATTTATATTAAATAAATGAAGTATGTTTTTAGGTGCGTGTCATGCAAATCTGTGTGTGCGTGGGGTGGTGCGTGTAGTTCCTGTGGCAAATGGAGACTCCAACGGCGGCGCCCACAGTCCCGAAGAAAGACATGGCGGTGGTGGCGAAGAGACCCGACAACGTCCACACTTCACGGCTGCAAAAGCAGAGGTTCTAAAGCGGATGTACACACGGCACGGGGGTACGGCCACGGCACGTAAAAGCGTAGAACTATACCAGAGGTAGAAGTAGAGGAAGAAGTGGAAGTAATGGCGGTGGAGAACTACCAGAACATGTTGATACAGTGACGATGGTAGTCATACATACATGCATCATCATCATCATCATCATCATCATCATCAGATCATCAAATCAGCCCAATCCTGTAGACAAATATAGAGTCTCAACAGTTCGTCTACAAAACTCAAATACTACATAACTGAATACGTCTTCCGCCATCTTGACCTGGTTATACATAATAATAATAATAATAATAATAATAATAATAATAATAATAATAATAATAATAATAATAATAATAATAATAATACAGGATGCTACACATACATCTCAATAATATAATGCAACTCTTGATACTAATAATCCATACCTCTTCCATAAGCACATTCGTTTATATAAATATACATAATTATTACTATTACAATTCAGTCACACAATCCCAATTCATTCCATCCTCATCTCCATCCTCATCGCCCCTCCCAACTTCTATAATACATTGTGATTATCTCCCTTCATCCATATTATCTCTATCATACTATAACATAAACACGCTCCCCTCATATTCATCACCTTCTTCACCCCTCTCCAGCACAGTACAATTGTCTCTCTTCCTTCACATACATCACCCCTCTCTCTCTCCCTAACATGCATCTTCATCGTCACTTTTGACCCACTTTAGCAACAACAGCAACGACATTCCCATTTATGTAAATGACAAGAAAATCATATGAAAATCATACAAAATCAAGAAGTTACTATTTATCAAAATACACCCCTTTCTCCCTCATTCACCATCATTCATTCACGTACGCAGGCTCGAAGTGCACGCCACTGAAGAAATGAATTACAGGGTTTTGCTCACCTTTTAAGTTCTCGGCTTGTGATACACCCACAACATGGTACAAAATACAGTACAGTACGGCACACACACTGGTTAGTTGAGTGTCAATTCGTTATTTGGCTAATTGCTAGCTATGCATCAGGACATCTCAATTCTGATGAAGAAATTGAGCCTTGGCAGGTGCCCAATCGAGGACTACACAACCTTAGGACAGAACCCTACATTTATTTTTAATAAATGCCGATTACAATCCTCCTAACACAGACTTTTAGACATTCTTACCCCAGCGAGGGGCGTAAGACCTTGGGTGGTTCGAAACACAACGAACAATCTACCCTTACAGAAGAACCTAATTCTTGTCTGACACACAGTCACAAAGTTACTTCTGTCTAAAGACTGACCTCTCGCAAAAAGCTCCACATTGACTCTGCCCTACCAAACACACACCAGGCCACAGGTAACGGTCGAGTCGAGTTCAGTAACCCCCTCCCTAATTCAGCATATGCCCTTTTCCGCGTTATGCACGTGGATCTAGAGATACTTACATCTTTCATACGCAATAAAGAAAACTGCCGATCTATCTATATACACTGCATAGTAGAGATGTGCAACTTAGCACGAAATATAGCTATCTCTAATATGTGCTGAAACTCGTGTCGTCACACCTATCTCAGGTAAAAGGCTATATAGTAACAGCAAATGGTGTAGTAGCTGACAAAATACAATAAAAGTAACCTCACATAAACATTCAACTATTTTCCCACTTTTCTCTAAAATGAAAGCAACAACCCTAACAAAATAAGAATAAAAGCAGGCTAACTGAGCATTTCATGAAGCAAACCATTTCCTTGACCAAACATCTTGATTCATAAGGAGAGAAAAAGGCACTAACAGCTTTAAATGATGCAATTGTTTTGGTATAAATTTGTAACTACAGTAATTACACAAAGAGCAAAAACAACATATGTGCACTTACCCCACTAAACGCCTCGATTCTTTCGCTTGTTTCTATCTTCTAAGATGCTAACATTCAAGTCTTCGTGTGGCCAACTGCATTCTTTTAGTTTTACCCACACCACTGCAACGACTTTTCTTGTTTTGGGATTAGGAAATGGCAAGAGTTTGCCTTTGATCGAATTGGGAAACCTTGCATCTCCGTTGCAGATACCCCACTGGCAATGTATGACCATTTTGCCTCACCTTCAATAGTAATAACTCCCTACAAAATCAGATAGAAATGAGCCTCGCGGTCACTGTTGTTTGTGTTGTCTGCTAGTGCGTGTGAGACCACAATAGACACGCGCTAAAAGACTGCTCCCCGGCAGCCGACACGGAATTTTGCGATTGGTTAAAAATGCTGCATTCGGTACGCTCTATAGTCCTGGACGGTTTTACCGATACGTAACTGTATTCAGGTTCGGAAACGGGACGGTACGGTATATCGGTGCGGGTGTCCAAGGTTCGGTTTACTGGGAAATCTCGACAACACATAACGCGACAGCGGGCGACATCTTGTCCGCCCAGAGAGTGAGCCTAAAGCCCAAACACATGGATAGGCAGCTGTTCTTGAAGAAGAACTTATAAGAACAGCAGCTTATCCACGTGTTGGAGCATGTCAATAGCCAACAGTCGCCAATCCTTCTGAACTCTTAAAGTTCTTAAAGACCTTTCCCATTGAATGTTTTTGTTTTATTTTGATTTTGTGGTTTAAAGTTTGCTGATGTTCTAAACAGTGATTTATCATAATTTGTTTTGAAGGCGTTCAAGCAAAAATAAAGCTTCAGTTTCTATGAAAATGTGGTTCTTTGAAACTGTTTTGAAGTGTATGACAATCTTTTGCGTCGGTCACTACTGTCAGTGCCATAGCCCATTTGATTGTTACACTTAAAATCGCGGTATACCGGTACAAAATACCGATACGACCTAAAAATACTGCGGTAATACACGTACGGCTTTGACCCGCTGTACCCAGCTCTACAATTCAACCCTATTGTGCGCATGGGCAGTGATGTTTAAAAACAACAAAACAAACAATACCACCAACCGGGCTTGTGTGTGCTTGGTGTTGTGTAAGGAATGAATGCTTTTTGAAGTGTTTCAATCTGATGTGTCTGAAATAATTGAAGAAGGGTTGTAATTTTTGTTGTTTAAACGGGTATATTTCATTTAAATTTCACCCGTCTACGGATGTGGGGTTCAATTCTCTATTTCTCCCTCTCTCTTTTGAGGGTCTAATAGTGTTCTGAGTAGTTTTGACCTCAGTTGCAGACGGGAGGAGTCTTAGCTCTCAGTTTCTGTGAGTGCTTGAGTCACAGCGGCTCTACCGAAGCTTTTCAGATTTTGAGGTCAAGTCAGCCAGGCTAGCTATAAATAGCTTATCCGGTGCTTCCCACTGTCGCTGTCTTTCTCATTTGCTCTTTCTCATTCCTGCTCTGTTCTATCAATCTGCTATACTATTGTCTTCTTCGCTAGCCCAGTCTCCTACCTTTTTTCTTGAAAACTCTTCCGGGATAAGACTCCTTATTTGTGTATGAGGTCTGTTGGATCAGCTTGGGAATATTGGACGCTTTCTGCCAGGTAGTCACTAGGGCTTCCTATGATGTTATTATTTAGCAATGTAGACATTTTATATGTATGTTTTTTGTTGATAATTTATAATGATGTTTGTATTCTATTTTGTTTTTGTAAACGGGGGTTCGATAAGTTGGGGTGAAGCCTCAGCCGTCCCCTGCGTGGGATGTCTTTATTGTAAAGTGGCTGGCTGGTGGAGAGCTTTCGGTTTTACCACTAGGGTTGTTTCAGCAGATCGTTTATGCGGATCGGGGTTTGTCCGGTCCTGATTTGGCTCGGAAGAGTCCGCTGGACCTAAAGCAATAATAATGTAATGTAATGTAATGCTTCCTTTCTCTGAAAGGGACGTGCCGGCAAGCTATAAATAGCCTGCAGCATGCGAAACGTGAAGGCACTGAACAGTGCTGCTCAGATAGTAATTGAGCTGGTGTTGAGTCTGGTGGTCACTCTGAGGGAGTCTGGTCACTCTCAGGATGATCGGGCGAGTCTAATACCTACGGGGCTGGACGTGGCGAGGTAGATTCTAGTTGATCGCCTTCTTTTCACTGGAGCAAGCATTCGGGCGTTGACTCCACAAACCGTCCCAGAGCTGAGCTGGAAAATCCAGAACTATTGCTACAATATTCTATTCAGTTATATCGGTATGTTGTGCCCTATGCAAGGAGTCTAGAGCATCAGACACCTGCCGAGTTTTTCATAAGCACACTACGATATCTGAATCTTAAGGCTAAGCAATGTCGAGTAATATGCACAACATTTCACAAACAATAATCGGTTTCTGTAAATACATATACATGAACATACTAATACATTACATTACATGGTTATTGCTTTAGGTCCAGCGGACTCTTCCGAGCCAAATCAGGACCAATACTAATACATGGCAATCAATATAATATATAAACATATAAGTACTAGAAATCTGCTAGTGTTAACTTACTTCTAGTCTCTGGGGACCGTGAAACTGTCTCTAGTCTAGTTAGTGTTGGCTGAGGGGTTTCTTCACTTCAGTCTGCTCCTTGACAATCGTCCTCCTACGCTTCGTGTGTGACTGTGCGTTTATTCCCGATGTACGGAGGATATCATACATCGGGATATACGTCATCTCCGACCAATCATCTCATTCTCACGAATACGTGAATCTTTTCTCGGATGTCTTTGTTATCTTGTCCTGCCTCTGGAACACTATCTGTTACGTCTCAATTTTGAGTGTCAAGGGAGCGATGCAGGGTAGATTTAAGAGTAATATGATTCGCGTGGCTACTTAGCAGTCTAGTGCCACCGGTCAGATGGCTAAGTGGGCTAAGTTACATTCTTTATAGCGAGTTCTGCATGATACTATCGGGAGTGAACGTCTCAAGGATGTTAATTTAATAACTGCGAACCTTCCCTTAGAGAGCTGGTAAATTAACATTAGGTTTTGTTCAATACTATCTGTTTATCTCTAAGCTAAGTTACAACATCTTTGCCATCAACATTTCTCCTCTTTCAACCAAGTTGTAGTCCGGATTCGGCTCTTTGCAGTTCGCTGGTTCCTATAAACAATTACTAACTAAATTACCCTTACTCAGTCCTTTTGTTTCCTCGACCACTGCTCGTCATCGACAGTGAAGATCACTGAGGTCAGTTTAACGTATCCTATCCTATCCTGTCCCATAACCCGGAGGTCGTAGGGGCACCACAGATGATCGTTTAACCAGCATACTCCATCTTTCTCTGTCCTCAGCAGCCCTGATGGCTTCGCTCAGTATCAAACCAGTCCATTCTCGAATGTTGTCCTCCCACCTCTTTTTAGGTCTCCCTCTTCTTCTACCTCCTTGCACTGTGCATTGCAGAATAGTCTTTGCAAGGCCTGGTGATCTGGTGACGTGGCCATACCATCGGAGTTTCCGTTTCTTCATCACTGTGAGCAGGTCATCGTGTTGTCCAATGGCTTGTGTGATGATCTGTCGGACTTCATGGTTGGTCATGTGTTGGGTATAGGAAATGCCCAGAAGTCGTCTGTAGCACCTCATCTCCATGCTTTGTATTCTTCGTTGGAGATCTGCTGTGAGGCTCCATGCTTCGCAAGCATAAAGGAAGATGGAGATGACAATGGAGCGCAGCAGTCTTACTTTGGAATGTAGACTGATGGTCCTATCTTTCCAAATGGGCTTCAACTTTGTCAGGGCAGCAGTTGTTTGTGCGATCCTGGAGAGGACTTCCTGTCAAGACCCATTGACTGATACAATGGCTCCTAAATATTTGAAGCTATGCACTATGTTGAGGAATTGGCCTTGGACTTTGATGTCCGTGTTGATGCCATTGGTGTTGTTGGTCATCATTTTTGTTTTCTCTGCACATATTTCCATTCCATAAGCTCTGGGGGTGGTGTCAAACCTCTGTACCAGCTGTTCAAGTTCTTGGTCCTCTCCAGCCAATCCATCAATGTCATCCGCAAAACGAAGATTGGAGATTGCTCTACCCCTTATGCTGACTGTACCTTCATGATCTGCAAGAGCATCTGACATGATGCGCTCTAGGAAGATGTTGAAGAGTGTTGGAGAGAGTAGGCATCCTTGACGCACACCGATTGTTTTTCTGAACCAGTTCCCGATGGTGCTGTTGTGGAGGACTGCACAGGTAGCCTTGTCATACAGGCTTTTGATGACATCAATAATTTTAGGGCTGATGTTGTACACTTTCATTGTTGCCCATAGAGCTGCATGCCAGATTCGGTCAAACGCCTTCTTGAAGTCTATGAACACATGATATAGATGTTGTTGGTGCTGTAGGTATTTCTCACAGATTATTCTGAGGTTGAAAATCTGTTCAGTGGTACTTCGCCCTGCCCTGAATCCTGCTTGTTCTTCAGCTATGATTTGTTCAGCTTGGGGTTTCAACCTGTTGAGTATTATTTTCAGGAGGACCTTGCTGGGATATGATGGCTGATGAGGCTGATGGTGCGGAAATTTTCACACTCCTGAAGGTTACCTTTTGTTACACTCGAAGTTGGTTTTGTTTTTATCAGTAGCTTATTCAGCCCCAATGCTTGAATCCTCCTGATAGGTGTAACTCAGATTCGTTTATCCACGCAACCCGTTCAATCATCAACAAGGCTGGAGTCGTCGTATGTAGTTTTCCAACTTTATTCAGCGAACATCAACAACTGCATACACTTGCTTTTTCCACTCTCAACTTTCAACTTTACAATTCTCTCTACTATCAATCCTCTTTTGAAACAGTGCGGCACTATATATATAGTCTCTCTACACTCCAGAAAGGGTGAGAATAGCCCAGCATAACACACCTCAACCAATCAGACCAATCTTCGTCATCACTGCCTCGCGTAATACAACCTTATTTTGGGATAGAAGCTTCTATAGTTACCACTAGAATTATCCATACGCTTCGATCGATAGTAAACAACCAACTCTCGAAAATACTCAAATAATATCGACCAACTAAAATTACCAACGTTATACAAAGCTTCTTATAATAACAACCCAAAATCAAATCAAGGATAAATACACTCTATTATTGCATGCTTTGCAAAATAAAACGATCTGATCTATCGCGCGCGTCACACACCAACTATCGTGCGCGTTTCAACGTAACACCTTTTTTGGGAAGAGTGATGACAAGCGACTGGGTCCATGGTATAGGCCACTCCCCACTCTGCCAGATCTTGTTACAGATAATGGTGAGGGCATCAATCATCGCTTCTCCTCCTGCTTGTAGCAGTTCCGCGGGTATGTTGTCCACTCCCGCTGACTTCCATTTCTTTAGCGATTGCACTGCTGCCTCAACTTCTTCCCGGAGAATTGGGAGGATTTCTTCTTCTTCTCTGTTCTCGGGACATGCTAGAACTGATGGGTCTCCATTTGGTGTATGGTTGTAAAGGTCAGTGCAGAACTCTGTCCTTCTGTCCAAGACTTCTTGTTCTTCTGTAAGGCACATGCCAGACTTGCTTTGGATCGTGGAGACTTTGGGCTGTTTGACACTTGTCAGCCGCTTCACAGTCTGGTAGGCCTTCTTGCTGTTCTTGTTCAGACTGTTCTCTATTTCCTGGCATTGATCATCTATCCAGTTCTCCTTTGCTGTGCGCATGCCTTTTCGGATGTCATTGTTGATTTTTCGGTAGACATCAGCTCCCTGTGAGGTGTTCTTTTATTTTTATTTTTTTTTTATCTCTCTTCGTTTATCACACAGATCCAAAAGTGCAGGTGTGATCCATGGCTTCTTCTTTGGTCGGTGCTTGCCAAGGATCTCATTGGCGGCATCTGTCACATCTGAGTTGAAGGTGGTGGTCATGGTGTTGACATCTACTTCACCAGCCCACAAAATGAGCAGTGGTGCAAATTTCCCTCCAATTGTGGCCTGAAATAGTTCTGCCACCTCCGGGTCTTGCAGTTTGTCCAGGTCGATCTTCAGTCTAGTGCACTTTGCTGTATTTACTCTCTTCAAGTGGAGCCGGAAAGACATCATCACGAGATCGTGGTCAATTCCGATGTCTGCTCCTGGAAAAGTGCGTTTCCTGCCAATGTTGATGCTTGATCTGAAGTGTTTCTTGACCATGATGGAATCTTTTTGCTTGTGATGCTCCCCGCCGGGACTGTGCCATGTCCATCGTCTGGAGTTTTTGTGGAGACCAAGCGTGTTTGCCAGTACCAGATTGTTGTATCTGGCACTATGACTATGTCCTTCTTCGGCACTTGGTCTTGCACTATGACTATGTCCTTCTTCTGCACTTGGTCAAGGACCGCCTGTAGATTTTCATAAAAATCCTCCACTTCGCTTCGTCATAGTCTGATGTTGGGGCATAGGCCTGGATGATGGTGATGTTAAAAGGGGCTGCTCTCAGGCGGATGGTAATGAGTCTACTGGAGACTGGGCGGCAACCCATGACAGTGGCTAGAATGTTCTTGTGGTCCAAGAATCCAACGCCGTGTTCGTGCCTGTCATCTCTACCGCTGAAATAGAGCTTGTGGCCTTTGTCAGTCGTTGTTTCACCTAGGCCTTTCCAGCGCAGTTCGCTGATGCCTAGAACGTTCCATCGATAGTGGTCCAACTCGTGGGCCAGTTCTTCTAATTTTCCTTCCGCAGTTAGGGTCATGACATTCCAGATTCCTATGACGATGTTGTTTCTCGTGCGGATCTTGCTAAATTGTACATCAGTAGCATACTTAGCACCTCCGTCCTGGTGGCCATCGGAAGGCGCGGTCCTTGAGCCGGGCGACGACTGATCCGGTATGAAATTAGTGGATAGTGTCATCATGTGTTGTGTCTTGGGCAAAAAAGACCTGGCGGTGCCCAATCCTCTCCAGGCTATTGGCCACAGCCGAAATCCACGAATACAGTGTGTTTCGCTTTGGCCCTGAGCACGTGGTCGTTGAACCTGTAGTAACGTGAGGTTCCTCCACCCTGTGTAGAAGACTTTTGCCCAGTGATGCCGTGCTAGCATCACCCCCCGTTAGTCGCCTCTTACGACACGCCGGTAAACGTTGGGTCTATTCTATTTAATGCCCGAACCCACAGGTTTAACGTAATTAACAGGTTTTACACTCCTGTTTTAAAATTTACTGACGCGTTGTTGTTTTTTTATTTGTTATTTTTGTAATTGTATTTTTACATTTTTTTTCTTTTTCTTTTTGTTTCTTTTGGCGGCATGAAAATTAATATTTTTGAAAATGCTTAATTTTAGCTGTGTGCGAGTGTCTGGAAATACCTTTAAGTGGAGTTCCATCTTGTTTTTCTTAAATTTGTTTTTCTGTTTGGAAGAAATGGCAGCGAGGCGCAATCTTGTGGTGTTTGGGAAGACTGGCTCTGGGAAAAGCACAGTGTGCAACAAGCTATTCCATGGTGACGCCACTGGACCCTTTCCAGTATACTCTGGTCCACGTATGCTTAGGAGTGAGGCACACGAAATTCTTCATGTTCAAGATGTTACTACTGAGGACGGCGTAGTCCGAGTAAGTTTGAATAAAAGTACACCTTAGTATTGTAAAAGTACTTTTAAACACGATGATTTTTGGCTGAAGGATTAAGGGCATAAGGGATGGGGGGAGAGGGGATGTTGATATACCTGTGTATCGAAAAGAGATTAGAATACAACAAAAAAAAATCTCTCTTTATAGTCTATGTCACAGGAATCTAATGCGATTCAGAATCTTCATCCTACAAGAAGGTGTACAACTCCAGTCAGTTTTCATCCCAAATGAATACTGAATTATATATTCAATTCAATTGATACATAGACTAACATTGCTATGGATGCGAGTGAAAAAATCCACATAATTATATGAAAGATCAATATTATTAGGTTCTCCACATACAACAAGTTTGGACGTATCTCTCATAGTTCAGGGTCAAGGTCATTTTAAAGTACCCATATGAACCGACTTTGGACAACTCCAATGGCCTGACCTTGAAGTGAGGTTGACCAAACTTTCACGGATGGTGTGTCCACTATCTTAGGATTTTCATTGTTGTTATTTATTTCATTTTATTTTATTTATTTTTGGGGGTAGGGTGGGGTGGTTTTTTAAACTAACATTTGTTGATCTTGTGACCCTGACCTTCAAGTGAGGCAATTCAATAACTGGTTGTTTTTGTGTGTGTGAATGCCTGTGTGAGCGCTTAGAGCAAAATGTCTGTTTAAACCTACGCTTTATAAAAGAAATTTTTCTCTTAAAATAAAATTTATTATTATTATTATTATTATTATTATTATTATTATTATTATTATTATTATTATTATTATTAGCTCTGATGGCTGTACTATATCTTATCAAGTTTCATTGTGATCGACAAAAATGGTTTTATTTTGGGGTGAGTACACAGACTCACAAAGCTATGCATTGTGTCAAAACATGTGCTGCAAATGGGGGTATTTTAATGTTGAGGGCAGGGTAAAACAACAGGCCGAGAGGGATTGGGGATGGGGGAGAGAGGCTGGAACATCCAGTTTTACTTGTCTGCCATTCTAGACCATGTTTTCCCGAATTATTACTGATGAGATCATATTCATGAGGTAGTTTTTCTTGCCCTTTTCTTCTCAGATTCTGGACACTCCAGACGTGGTCACTTTAGGATACCCTGAAGACACGACAATGATAAAATTTCAGGAGTGGCAACAAAAGGCGTATTGTGATGTCCCTACAGCTTTTCTCATGACCATTGGAAACCGCAGATTTACACATGAAGACCAACAAATCTATTCTCGGTATCTGGATTTCCTGCCATCTGGTTCAGAAGACAATCTCATTCTAGCAATCACGTTCTGCGAAAAAACTGCGGAACCTTTGGACAAGGCAATACAGAAGCATACCTTTCTGAAGGGTCTCATGGAAAAGGCAAAAGGACGTTACCTTGCATTTGCCGTGAATGACGACTCAAAACATCTTGAAAAAAACAAGAAGAATATGCTCAGATTCATGAAAGATATGGCTGTTGTACAATTCACACCCAGAAAGAAGATGATAATATAAGATAAGATAAGATAACAATTTTATTTTGCAAGGGTAAAAGAGTAAGCGCTGGATGCGCTTTTTTACATCTTGCCCTTGGGGCTTGTAACAAGAACTATTAAATACAACAAATGAATGTTATAACATTAACATCATGGAACAATAACAAATAAACAATATCATCATGGAATAAAAAAAAAAAATTAAATTTTGAAAACATTAAATCATATTATTGTTGTTAAATATAACAACAAATAACGTTTATTTAATTTTTAATGTGTTTTA
The DNA here is from genome assembly GCA_036898135.1 of Oncomelania hupensis. NCBI lineage: Eukaryota > Metazoa > Mollusca > Gastropoda > Littorinimorpha > Pomatiopsidae > Oncomelania > Oncomelania hupensis. The sequence continues at coordinate 31,639 of JBAHVR010000294.1, forward strand.
AGAGACGTGTTCTAAATGATGTAATTTTATATTCTGGAGTGCGAAGATCGTCAGGAAAGTTATTCCACAAAGTTGAACCAGAATAAGCTAGACTAGTTTTGAAAAGATCAATTCTTGGAAGTGGAACATTTAATTTTGTGGACGATCTGTTTTTTGGGAAAAAAGAGAACAAAGATAGGAAGGTGCATTTTGGATCTTGTGCATGAAAACTACTTTATTAAATTTTAGTCTGTTGGCAAGAGGTAGAATATTAATCCGTTTATAATCATCTGGAGATATTTTTTGTTTAAGAATAATTTGTTTAATTGCACGTTTGTGAACTCTAATTAAAGGCTTTATTGCATTGCCACTAGCAGAATCCCAAATAGTAGAGGAATAATCAATAAATGGTTGAATATGACCAGAATAAAAAACGTTTACGAGAATGTACATTTAATAAATGTTTAATTCTTGATAACTGATAAGTCCTTTTAGAAATGGTTTTACTAACATTTAAAATATGATTAATCCAGGACAAATTATTGTCTAAAGTTATACCAAGAAGTTTATACAATTGTACTTCATCAATTGTTTTATTGCAAATTTTTAATGGACGAAGTTTTATAGATAAATTTTGTCTTTTTTGTCTTGTTGTAATTAGCATGGATTTTATTTTGTCTGGATTGAGGGCCATGTGGTTGGATTCAGTCCATTCTTGTAGTTCAATAGCCCCTTGTTCTAAGGAGGAGCACAGATGATTCAAGTCTGTATTTTGAGAGTGTAATGTAGTGTCATCAGCAAAGAGTTCACAAGAAGTAGAAATATGAAGGGGAAGATCATTTATGTAGATAGAAAATAACAAAGGTCCTAAAATAGATCCTTGTTGTACTCCAGCTTTAACAATTTCAAATTGTGATTTTTTGTTATTTATATAAACACACTGTTCTCTGTCAGAAATAAACGATTTTAGAAATTCAAGCGATTTAGAATGAATGCCATATAATTGTAATTTACGTAGAAGAAGGTCATGATCTATTACATCACAAGCTTTTGAAAAGTCAACAAATAATGTTCCAGACAATTTTCCCTGATTAATATTATTTAGCCATTGTTCTATCATAGATGTAAGAGCCGTGTGACAAGAATGTTTAGCTCTAAAACCTGAGTGATTTTCATGTAAGAGGCTGTTTTTAGTGAAATGATCAAGAATATTATTATTTAAGTGCTTTTCAAGAGGCTTAGAGAGAGTAGAAAGAATCGAAATAGATCTATAGTTCGATGGGTCAGTGCTATCACCATTCTTGAAAAGGGGTATAACTTTAGCTTTTTTAAACATTTTAGGAAAATATGATCTGGCTATGCATAAGTTGTATATATACGTTAAAGTGTTTGTAATGAATGAAGCGGACAATTTTAATATTTTACTATCCAATTCATCAACACCTTTTGAGTTTGTTTGCTTAAGGTTTCTTAGTGCTTTATATACAAATTCTGTAGACAAATACGGAATATCTCTCTTGTTTTTAATATTCTTAGAGTGACAAAAGTCTGTTAATTTTTTTAGAGTGTTTTCTTTCGATTTGTCAATAGTAATAATTCTGTCAGACGTTTTAATAAAATGTAAATTCGGAGTATTAGGAGAAATATCTGTAATTACCTTTGATATACTTCATTTGTTTGTTAAGTGATGAATTGCTGTCCAAATCTTTTTAGAACTGTTTTTGGACGATATTAAATTTGTAATAAATGTTTTCATTTTCTTTCTTTTTAGTGAAGTTACTGCATTTCTTTGTTTCTTATATTCATATTTTTTACCACTTTTCTTTAAATAATCTCTCAAATAAATGGCCTTTTGTAGTTCTGTGTCTAGCCATGGCGGTTTAGTATAGTATTTAACTCTTTTGGTATAGATAGGAGCATGCATATTGTATATATTCATAAATGTATCATACCAGTATGATAAAGCATTTTCAGGGTGTTACGTTGAAACGCGAATGATAATATGGCTGAAGCGTGTACGATAGATCTAATCGTTTCGATTTGCAAAGTATTCAATAATGGAGTTTATTTACCTTTGATTTGAGTTTGCATTGTTGTTAGGAGAGGCTTTGTATAACGTTGATAATTTGCGTTAGTCGATATTATTTGAGAATCTTCTGGATATGCGTGTTTACTCTTGATAGAAATTTCCGGATGGATATCGAAGGTCGTGAATGTTCCCGGAAGTAGAGAAAATGTGAATGACGTAAGTCAGTGATGACGATCTTTAGTTCGATTGGTGGCAGTGCGTCATTTCTACCACGTACCAAATCGTTCCAGAAAAGAGAGAGGTTATTTAATCGTGTGCCGAGATTGTTGTAGAGAGAGTAAAGTTGTTGATAGTGATTTGGAAAGTTGCTGTGAAAGTTGTTGAGTTGAATTGAGAATTGTATGCAGTTGTTGGTGTGTGCTGAATAAAAGTGGAAAACTTCATACGTCGACTTTGTGAATTGTATGCTGTTTGGACGGGCTGTGTGAATAAACGAATCTGAGTTACACAACTATCAGGAATTCAAGCATCGGGGCTGAATCAGATACTGATAGAAAACACCATCATCGAACTGAGTGTAACATTTTGGGGGCCAAGCCGGGATTCACGCCATAGCCAAGGGTTCAACTGCTACAACAAGCGAGTCAACGTTACGAGAGGCAGTCATCGAGGGTAGCCGCCAACGAGTTGCGTCGAGAGGGGCCAACATACTGGGACTACATCACCGATAGGTTCGGGTTGACTGCAAGGGCGTGTAGTCGCTGAAGAGTTGCTTCGTGAGCGAACAACAGATCGGGACTACGTGGCTGCCGCAAGACTACGTCGAGGAACAGTCTCGGAGCTACATCGCCAGTATTACAGAGAGCGGCGAGCGAACGTCGCGTCTACTTCAGCACAGGAGCGTATACATCAACACCAGCGTGGTGCAGCGTCGCATACGACGAGGACAGCGGGGCCTGCGTCAGCGAAGGCGACTAGTGGCAAGCATCAGCGCTACTGCAGAAAGCGTGCTGTTCTAGAACAGTCTAGAAAGGTACAGCACAGTCAAGAACTTTCCAGAAAAAAAGAACTCTCCAGTCAAGAACTTTCTTGAAAAGAACTTTCCAGAAGCATCAAGATGGCTGACTTCTGGCAGAGAGGGATTGAACTGAATCTAAAAGGCAAGCAACTGACGGAGTACGTCAAGTCTCAGGAGAGAATACGAGAAAGAGAATTGGAAGAGAAGCGTCGAGAAGTAGAAGAACAACGTCGCCGAGAAGAAAGAGAAGAGCAGCGGCAGCGTGAAGAAAGAGAAGAGGAACGCAGGCGTGAAGAAAGGGAAGCTGAGCGTCAGTTCCAGTTAGAGATGGCGCGCATCCAACAACAGCAGCACGCGCCACATGTTATCAGCGACTTCAAAGCTCCAAAATTGCCAGCATTCGTCGACGAAAAGGACCAGATCGACAGCTATCTAGCGAGGTTTGAAAGGTTCGCCGAAAGCGCTAAATGGCAACGTCAAGACTGGGCGATCATACTCAGCGCACTACTGACGGGGAAGGCGCTCGATGTCTACAGTAGATTGTCGGACAATGACGCCAAAGACTACGACGTTTTGAAAGCGGCCCTATTGCAGTGCTACAACTTTACAGAAAAGGGCTACCGTAAACGCTTCCGTGAATGCCGGCCCAAGTCAGACGAAACGCCAAAGCAGTTTGTGGAGCGCCTGTCGTCATATCTACACAAGTGGGTGGAGTTATCAGGCGAAAGGAAGTCTTACGACAGTCTCCATGACCTGATCGTGAAGGAACACTTTCTCAATGCCTGTCACAAGGACCTAGCGACCCACTTAGAAGAACAAAAGCTGCAGACGCTTAAAGATGTGACTGAGGCTGCTGAAAGATATCTCATCGCTCATGGGAAAACCCTGGGGCCACCCAGCGCGACGAAACATTTTCAGAAGACTGCAAACCATGGGAACCAGATCCAAGGGAGCCAGACGAGCCAGAGGCAGACGGAATCCACGCCACCTCCCAGGGAAGGGCATTCAAGGGGCTGTTTCACCTGCAACGCTACAGACCACAGAGCGGCTAACTGTCCTCAAAACAAAAGTAGCGGACAGCGGAGCAGTACGGACAATTCAGCGGCGGGCAACCGGCAGAGGCGGTTCTCCAATCAACGGCAAACCAGTAGATCTGACCATCAAGTGTGCGGCGGGAGCGTCATTCTTCCGAGTGAGACCAAGCGCACAGCTACCCCTGCGGACGTGCAAGAGTGCATGACCGATGGCCAACTTCTCCTTGCCAACGGAAAATCCATCCCCGTCGTCGCCAGCGCAGCTGTGACCGTCCAGAACATGCCTGTTTCCAAGGGACGCGTTGGAAATCATGAAGTGACTGTTTTAAGAGACTCTGGCTGCAGTGGGGTCATCGTCAGAGAAGACCTAATCGCTAAAGAACAGTTCACTGGCGATTCAAAATGGACACTTATGGCCGACAGCAAATGTGTGAGAGCGCCAGTTGCGAAGATTCATGTCAACACCCCTTTCTACGTAGGCGAAGTCGAAGCGGTTTGCCTGAAGAAGCCGCTATACGATTTGATGATCGGGAATATCGACGGCGCGAGGCGACCCGACGACCCCGATCCAGAGTGGAGTCCTGCCTCAACTCAACACGTCGAAGTTGCGGAGGAGGATCCATTGCCGTTTCCCGATGGAGACCTTACAGAGCTGCTACGGGACAATGTGGTTACTCCGGCTCAGCCCTGCCGACCAGAGATCGTCGGTGCCGTTACTACCAGGGCCCAGGCCAAGAGAGACAAGACGTCTACGCCACTGAAGGTCGCCGACAACTCTAAAGCTGCCATCGTGGACAGAGATAAGCTGATCCAGCTCCAGGAAGCTGATAGCTCTTTAAACAAGTACAGGAACCGCCAAGACCACGTGACCAAAGGCAGTGGTACGGTCTACTTTGAGGTGAAGGCCAAGATCTTGTACCGAATCTTCCAGCACCCGAGGGTCAATGGAGGGAAACCACTACGTCAAGTCTTGGTACCGTTACCCCTAAGGCGCCAGGTGATGGAAGTAGCGCATGACTCAATCATGGGAGGTCACCTAGGTATCAAGAAGACGTCAGACCGAATCCAGGCGGTATTCTACTGGCCAGGACTTCATGCGGACGTCAGCCGTTTCTGCCGATCATGTGACATTTGCCAGAAGACCATACCTCGAGGAAGGGTCCCGAAAGTACCTATGCAGAGGATGCCTTTGATCGACCGACCTTTCAAGATGGTGGCCTTAGACTTAATCGGCGAAATAAGACCTCCGAGTGAAGAAGGTCATCGGTGGGTACTGACTTTAGTGGACTATGCGACTCGGTACCCAGAAGCAGTGCCACTGAAGAAGATTGACACTGAAACTGTAGCAGAGGCACTGGTGGACATGTTCAGTAGACTTGGAGTGCCTGAAGAAATTCTGACAGACCTCGGGACGCAGTTCGTCTCTGACTGCATGAAGGAGGTGAACAGACTGCTGAGCATCCGGCATTTGACTACGACACCCTACCATCCGATGTGCAACGGGCTTGTCGAAAAGTTCAATGCTACGCTGAAGTCCACCTTGAAGAAACTGTGCAGCGAGCAGCCCAGACAATGGCATCGCTATATCAACGCCTTACTTTTCGCCTACAGAGAAGTACCGCAGGAGTCCACCGGCTTTTCTCCGTTCGAGCTGCTGTACGGAAGAACCATCCGAGGGCCGATGCACATCCTAAAAGAACTGTGGACGAAAGAAGTAGACACCCCAGAGGTGAAGAACAGTTACCAGTACGTGTTTGAGCTACGGGAGAAGCTGGAGCAGACTCTCGAGATAGCCAGAGAAAACCTGAAGAAGTCCCAGGACTGTGGAAAGCACTACTATGACCGTAGGGCTGTGAGCAGGAAGTTCAAACCTGGCAACAAAGTGCTGGTGCTGCTACCTACTGATCACAATAAGTTGCTGATGCAGTGGAGAGGCCCGTACGAAGTGGAGACCGTGGTGGGGATCAACGACTACAAGGTGAAGGTCGGTCAGCATTCCAAGATATACCACGCCAACCTCCTTAAGCTGTACGTGGAAAGGCCATCAGAGACTGTGCACGCAGCCACAGCAGCTGTGACCGACAACAGCTTTGACAGCGAAGAACTGTTGGAACTGGGAGACTTCCACAGCAAAGGCATCGATGATGTTAAGCTACGACCGAGCTTGACGGAAGGTCAAAAGATGGAGCTCAAGGACCTTATGGGCGAGTTTCCCCACAACTTCAGCGATGTCCCTGGCTCTACGACTTTGGTCGAACATGAAGTCCACACCCAGACCTGGAAGGAGCATCTGCAGACCTTGAGGGAGCTGTTCCACCGTCCCGCAGAAGCCAACCTGACCGTGAGACCCAGCGAATGCATCCTGGGAGCTGACAACGTCGACTGCGTCGGACATCCGATGGAAGAAGGAGACAACGGAGGACGCACTGATTCCAGGGAAGCCCACGTGATCATCGTCTTTGACCCTGGGCCGATGACGACCGCAACTGACGAGGGCGTCGATTCCTTGCGAACGAAAGAACACTGACTGTGTGGACGAACTAAGAATATTGGTAATGACAGACTTGAAAATGAAAAACGTTGACTGGGTAGATAAACTGTGAACATTGACAGTACCCAGAAAGACTTGCAGATGAGAAACTTTGAATCTGTGTGAATGAACTGAGAACGTTGATAGTGTTCAGACAGTCTGAAATAAGTTTTAATTCTGAACTTTGTTTGTGCATTACGTTTCAACGTTGTTGAAAGAAATTAGGTAAATTTCTTCTTGAGTGGGGGGTTATGTTACGTTGAAACGCGAATGATAATATGGCTGAAGCGTGTACGATAGATCTAATCGTTTCGATTTGCAAAGTATTCAATAATGGAGTTTATTTACCTTTGATTTGAGTTTGCATTGTTGTTAGGAGAGGCTTTGTATAACGTTGATAATTTGCGTTAGTCGATATTATTTGAGAATCTTCTGGATATGCGTGTTTACTCTTGATAGAAATTTCCGGATGGATATCGAAGGTCGTGAATGTTCCCGGAAGTAGAGAAAATGTGAATGACGTAAGTCAGTGATGACGATCTTTAGTTCGATTGGTGGCAGTGCGTCATTTCTACCACGTACCAAATCGTTCCAGAAAAGAGAGAGGTTATTTAATCGTGTGCCGAGATTGTTGTAGAGAGAGTAAAGTTGTTGATAGTGATTTGGAAAGTTGCTGTGAAAGTTGTTGAGTTGAATTGAGAATTGTATGCAGTTGTTGGTGTGTGCTGAATAAAAGTGGAAAACTTCATACGTCGACTTTGTGAATTGTATGCTGTTTGGACGGGCTGTGTGAATAAACGAATCTGAGTTACACAACTATCAGGAATTCAAGCATCGGGGCTGAATCAGATACTGATAGAAAACACCATCATCGAACTGAGTGTAACACAGGGTCAGTAAAATTATAAACATTTGAGAGACCGCTGTTGCTGAGATCAAAGAGAAAATCATTTTCATTAAATTTTGAAAAAGATCTGTATGTTATTGTTTTATGTCCTGGTTTTAGAATTTTAGCTCCTTTCTTTTTCCAGGTTAAACAAACAGGATAATGATCACTGCAAGCAAATACTGGCACACAAACTTCTACAACATGCGTCTTGTTATTTGTATATATATGATCAATGAGTGTGCTAGAAATCGCAGCTACTCTGGTTGGTCCTGATACTAGTTGTTCAATGTTGCAAAGTTTGATAGTATCAGTCCAGTGTTTATTAGGTTTATACAGGTCAATATTAAAATCCCCTAAAATGAAGAAATCTTTAGATTCTAATATTAGAGCATCGAGCATAGAAGTGAAGTTATTAATCCAGTCTACATGTACATCAGGATGTCTGTATAAGAATCCGATGATTATTGGTGCTGAATGTTTTATATTTATTTCAAGCCAAATAGACTCAATCTGATGCTGCTCAAGGTGATGCAGACGCTTGAAATTAATTGTTTCGCTAATGTATATTAATAAACCAGTTTCTTGAACTTTTGTTCTATGACGTATTATTGAAGAATAACCTGGTACCGACATTTCAGACTCAGCAGTCTTATTGCACAGCCAGGATTCAGAGAAGCCAAATATGTGAAATGGTGTATTATGGTTGTTTAAAATTGATGCTATTTCATTTGTTTTGTTGTTTGCGTGACATATATTAAGATGGCCAATTCGAAAACCATCTTTGGAAGGCCATGTTGTAAGCGACATTTCATATAGATATATATAGAGACAGAGGTAACACAATGGAGGAAGGTGGGCAGGGGTTGGGGAAGGAGGTTTTGCAGAAAAAAATGAAATTAAAAAACCAAAATTTTAGTAGTTGGGAGAGAAGACGGATGGGTTCGAGGGAACCAGAACAAGTACAATACAATATATATATTAAGTTAAAAGAGAATTGGCATAAACAGTTAATATTATCAACAAATACTGGATTCAAATGCTGGACGGGAATGTCAAATCACAATACGCTCAATATTGAAAGTCACGAGATACAGTAAAATACTGATCAATATTCATTCAAGTCTTTGCATCAAGTCATTAAGTAGGTGTTAGAAGATGTATCAATGTCTTTGTGTGACAACACCTGAAATAGTAGTATGAAATCACTACAATGAATTATACAGTACAACAATACTATAAAAACTTATTATAAAAGTCCAGCTTGTAGGCCATTGTTATGCTACGTTTAAAATGTAATCTCTCTCTCTCTCTCTCTCTCTCTCTCTCTCTCTCTCTCTCTCTCTCTCTCTCTCTCTCTCTCTCTCTCTCTCTCTCTCTCTCGCTCTTTTATGTTGAAATGCTATAGATGATTTTGTCAGGTGTATGTTATTATTTATATCACCTATGGTGTTGAACGCATCATAGGGTGCGGAACGGAAAGGGAAAGGGGGGAGGGTAGTATGGAGGATACATCATGTATGGTGAGAAAAACGGATTCATAAACTGCATGTGGTTCTGTTGTTGTACAAATGGATTATTGTACATTTTTGACTCATCAAAAGCAGGCTGAGATGGAGGTCTAGTGTACTGTTGATAATCACTATTAGGACAATTCTTTATATTGCAGGATGGAGTGGTTTCACTTGTAGTGTTTTTAGCACTCAATGCAACTTGGGAGCCATTGCTTTGTTGTCCAAATAGCCGTGAAGCCCATGTAGATCCTGTCAACGTAGAGAGTGCTGGGTTTGTAGGTGTTCTGAGAAGTGGGGCCTTACCTCTCGTAATCACATTGTCATTGGCAATTACATGCGCGATGTTCAGTCGTGCTTGGGTTGCTCGTTTAAAGTTGCTACCTAGACGTCCAGTACCCAGATTGCTTGGGTGAAGGTTGTCACAATAGGCCGCTTTTTTTGGGTAGACCACGAATTGTGGAGAAGGTTTCTTTATTGCTAATGTAGCCACATCCTTCTTTTGAACACATGTTTTTCAGATGGAAGTTAGACTCGGAGATCGTTTTCGCCAGGGATGAAATGGCTTTGGGCGGAATAATGGAGGAAAAGTGGTGTGAAGCAGAAGGAAACGACTTTTTAATCAGTTTATATATTTCAGTCCAATGACCGATGGTGATAACATCATTGATGCATGTGTTGGCGCCTACGTGAACAATGATCTGCTGCACGTTTTTGCTGGATGGAATGTGCTGTAGCCAATGCTTGACGTCAGCTAGAGCAAGACCTGACACGGTGATGAGTTGACAGCTGCGCTTGGCTTGGGGGTAGACGAGGTCTGGTCTGATGGAGTGTACAACAGAGTCACCAAGAATAAGATGAGTTGTTGTTGGTTTTACTCTTTCCTCAGCGAGCTGTTGTCGAGGTGTGAGACGCACACTTTTGGGATGTGTAAACTTGATGGTCGTTTTGAAAGGAGATGAATTCGAAAGCCTGGAGGTAGGAGTAATTTTTAGATTTGGTGTAGAAGAGGTAGCACTAGATGCAGCAACAACCAGTGGACAAGATCTGGGTTGAAAAGATGGAGAGGGTAAATCCTGAGAAACTGGTGAAATTGATGAAACAGTTGAGACTGGTGAAGGAGTAATAGAAATTGGCGAGCTTTTGTCGAGGGACATGATATTATTTGACGATGGCAGTATTAACGTAGAAACAGGCTGTGTGTTAACGTTGATTACAGCTGATGCTTCTGACGTTGGCAGTGACGTTGATAATGGGGGCAGGGTTGGTGTAAAAGTCTCATGGCATTTGGGTTTAGGAAGACTGTTGGTAGGTGAAGGTTTAGGACAAGTGCAACATTTATTGTTAGCGAGTTGCTTTTTTAAGTCACCTAACTGACTTTTAAGAGTTTTATTCTGATTCTCGAGATCCGTCACTTTGGAAGCAAGTGATTCCACAATGTCTGATTGCAGCCGCAACTTCTGCTTCACATGTACTTTTAGACTGGTTTTCACCTGGACCTTTGCTGTCTCCACTTCCTCTACAACGTGGTTGTTGCATTTTCCTATTTGACTTTGAAGGCTTGAGACCCGATGTTGTAACATGTTCAAGATTTTTTTTGTCTGGCTGAGGGATAGTGGGCGGCTGTGCGGGGTACGGCGACGCACTGGGAAACGAACTTTGGTTTTACCGAGTGCACACTGAAAACTGGCAATGGCATCGACATCAACCCAGTCTTCATCATCAGTGGCTGTGGCGTTAGTAGAAGAGGGGTCATCAAATGACATGCTTTCTTGTTTTTCTACTAGAGAGGGGTTGGTGTTTACATGCGAAGATATATCAAGGACAGCTGCAACTTCGCCCTGTTCGTCTACAGTGCCATAGCTTGGAGGTAATTCACCAGTTGTAGATAGGTCTGCTTCAGTTGTTACTGCATGTAAACTAGAACTATCCAAAATTGACACTTCAGTGGCAAAATCCACCTTAGCTCCTTCGTTTGTAGTGTCATAAGTCGACAACGATGTGGTCGATTGTTGACGACAATCATGGCGTGTAGTGAGCTGTTGTAAGCTTGTAGGTAAGATGTAATAGTTCTGGGAGTGTCCCTCGTCACATTGCAAGCCCTGCAGACGTCGGGAACGCCGCAGGTCAGGTTTCTTGCTGCTTGTCTTCGGGCATGGCGCAGTTGACTTCGGTGAAACTGGCGGTAGTGCGAGTAGCTGTATTTCTTGTCTGGCCCTCTGCATTTGGCTCTTGTCAAGATATATGTCAAGAGTATTTATAAGATCCACTAGCGCCCTCAATTCCTTGCCTCGCCAATCAGAGCAGGAGTTTCCCTGAGCCAGTACTCGGTTGGTAGTGTAGTACACTGTGATAGTAAGTAGCTTTTTAAGATTATGATATAACCACATGGTTGTCTTGAAGAGCTGAGATGGCAGTGTGAAGGGAAGATTGTCAAATTCCGAGAATGTACTCGGAACTTCCATGAGCTGCAAAGGGGGCCCTTGCTCATCTTGCCATTGAACATCAAACCCAGGCTTCTCACTGAAGACAACTTTGTACCTATTGTACAAAACACATCGTGCAATTGGCATCAATGAAGGGGGAATTTCAAAAGTCATTTGCCGATCATCTTTCTTGATGTGTAATCCAGGAATCTGATTCTGATTCTGATTCTGATTCTGATTAATACGTCGTTTATCATCCAGAAATCTGGCGTTGGTACGACGGTGAGGGGTGCGCAGCACGGTGTTGTTAGTGGCGCTGGGCTGCCGTCAGCGCGGATTTAAAAGAGTCCACTGATGTTGAGTGGACAGTTGAGTTGTCCAGTTTGTTCCAGGCTATTATTGTTCTTGGAAAGAATGAGTGGCGGTATTGTTCTGTGTTGCAGCTTGGGACGACGAAGCAGCGATCGTTGTTTCTGATATGGTTATCTATTGGGTTTTTAGTTACATAGTCCTTTTGGTAGTTACTAGGACGTATTTTGCGTCCGGGTTTTAGTGGGGTAAGGAATTGCTCAGCAGGGATTGCCGGCACCAGCCCCTCCACCACCTTGTAGAAGACTGTCAGCCTCAGCTGTTCGCGTCGTTCTTGCAGTGTAGGGAGGTTGTGCTTCTTCAGGAGACCCGTAACAAAACCAGGAGTTGTCGACCTGTAGTCTCTCGATATGAAGCGTGCTGCGTTCCGCTGTACTCGCTCCAACTTGTCGATGTCCTGCTTCTGGTATGGGTCCCAGATGATGGCTCCGTATTCCATTAGTGGGCGGACTAGGGCTAGGTAGGCTGTTTTCTTGCATGGGGTTGGGCAGTGACGGAGGTTTCTGCGGATAAATCCAAGAGTGGAGTTCGCTTTTTTGGTGATGTTGCTAATGTGGCTGCTCCACTTTAGGTCTTTGGAGAAGAGGATACCGAGGTAGGGGTTGGTGGAGACATTCTGGAGGATGGGTTTATTTAGGGTGTACATGAAGCTGGAGTTGGGTGAGCGCGCAAGGGACATGACGTAGCATTTGGTCGCGTTAAAGCGCATGCCCCATCTTTCAGCCCAGTCTTCAAGACTCTTCAAGTCCTCTTGTAGGGTGAAGTGGTCGTTGAAGGACTTGATCTCCCTGTAGATGAGGCAGTCATCGGCGAAGAGCCTAACTTGGGATTTGACTGCCTCTGGGAGATCGTTGATGTGGACTAGAAAGAGGAGTGGGCCTAGTACGGTGCCTTGTGGGACTCCAGACTCGACTGGCGTTGAGGCGGATGCTGTGCCTTCGATCACAACTTGCATGCTGCGTTCTGTTAAGAAGCACTGGAGCCAGTTGTGCAGGAAGCCTGTGATTCCGTAGTTCGTCAGTTTGTGGAGGAGCCTGTCGTGGGGGACCGTGTCAAACGCTTTAGAAAAATCAAGGATTGCCATGTCCACTTGGGTGCCTTGGTCGTAGGAGGTCAGCAGGTCTTGGGTGGTGGTGATGAGCTGAGTTTCGGTGGAGAAGCCAGATCGAAAACCGTGGTTAAAATGGGTGAGGATGTTGTTGGTTTGGAGGTGGGACATGATGTGGCGGTAGATGATGTGCTCCAGGAGTTTACACGGGACTGATGTTAGGGAGATGGGGCGGTAGTTACTGGCAAGGTGTCTGTCTCCTTTCTTAAAGGCGCAGGAGATGTTTGCAGAAAGCCAGTCTAGGGGGAGGCGACCTGAGTCCACTGAGGCTTGAAAGATGGCAGTGAGGGAGGGGGCGATCCAGGAAAAAGACTCTGGGAGAATAATTTACATGTTTGTTTATAACTGTAGCACAATCGTGGCCATATCGCTGTTTGTTAGGGTCACAAAGAATTAGAACATTATTAGAATTTATATGAGACATGAATCATATACGCATCCTTATGTTTATTTTGTTACTTATTTTACCGGAAGTCTACATAATGCTTCAAAATGACGTTTAAAAAAAATGACGAACACAGATGACGTAACTTTGATTCACATCTTGTTCGTGACAACAATGCAATTTGAAGCAGACAACTCGTCGAAGATGCACAAAAAGCACAGTGAATTTATAAAGTTCGGGTATTCAAATAGTACAAGAAACACAGTAAAACACACGTAATTCATATATTGAAGTTAAAAAAAATATGCAAGACTCTTATCAGTTACAGCATGACAACCATGGCGAAACCACAGGCTGTGAAGTCCGTAGGCCTTGCCTCAATTACATACTATACATAGAAGGTCCCCCACTCCGTTCAACGTCCGGTTTCGACTGATCCCCCCAAAACGACTTTCCTACCTTTTGTGCCCACTTCAAACTCAAACGGAGGGGCCAGACGAATCACAAACACTCATAGCAACACATTCGTTACACTTCCAACGATGTCGGCTCCAAATTCACTGCGAATTTGGTCAAAAACGCAGTCACATAAGCTGGTTCGAATTTGGACACCACGCCGCTAGCCGATCCCAATACATAGCAGTTCCTTTACGACCTTTCATTGGTCGCTAAGAATACGCGCTATTAGGCCTAATGAAGGGCGGACTACTCTAAAACTTTAAAACCTTTTAACGAATTCGAAAGTCGCCAACGATCTTTTGTTTATATCGCTAGAGTGGTCTGCCCTTCATTAGGCGTAATAGCGCGTATTTTTAGGCGACCAATGAAATATCTTAAAGCAATTGCTATATATATTAGGATCGACGAACGGCGTGGTGTCCAAATTCGAACCAGCTTGTTGTGACTGCGTTTTTGACCAAATTCGCAGTTAATTTGGAGCCGACATCGTTGGAAGTGTAACGAATGTGTTGCTGTGAGTGTTTGTGATTCGTCTGGCCCCTCCGTTTGAGTTTGAAGTGGGCACAAAAGGTAGGAAAGTCGTTTTGGGGGGATCAGTCGAAACCGGACGTTGAACGGAGTGGGGGACCTTCTATGTATAGTATGTAATTGAGGCAAGGCCTACGGACTTCACAGCCTGTGGGCGAAACAAAGGACAGTCACCGTCTGAAAATTCTGTAGCCCAAAATGGCAAAACTACAGTAAATCACCAGGAGAAAAAGTTACATTTCTTAAGTCCAAAGTATTACAACATTTTTCAAGACGAAATAATGTCTTAAAGCACGTATGGTCTCACTAAATAAAGAATCACATTGAGCCGACACAATTTTGACTTTGAAGAAAACCAAACCGGAAGCTCCCTCCTCCATGAATAATCTAATGAAATGAGTGTGTGCGTGTGGCTTTCAGTCTAAAGGTGCATACTCTATCTCTGTTTACTCTCTATTTTCATCCACCACCACACACGTGCTTACAAACAAGGACAAAGACTGCACAGTTAGTTATCTCTCTGTGCCCTTCTGTTTCGCTATTGTCACTCATTCATACATGTACAACAACATTAAATCATACAATTCGTAAACATCTGTAACCTGCATACAGGTTAATAATTGATAAAATTAATTGTTGAGATTTATTTTAGTACTAAAATGTAAATTTAAGTGCATGTTGCAGTAATTAGTTATGATGTATTTAATTTTAGGTAATTAGTCTTTTTTCGGGTTCTTTCCCTTTGCCGCCATTGTTGTTTGGCCGGGCAGCCGCCTTTCTCCAGGGGAAGAGAAGAATTGGTGCTAATTCAGGTTGGTTAAACTTTATGATTAAAAATATGTATGCCATTAACATTGAATATTGTTGTAGTATATTATATGTGATTTACGGGAACCGATGAATAGGGATGATAATGATTTCAGAGGATTTTGATTGTAGTACTTTATTGTGTGAAACGCATCATGGTACATCGTACGATAAATATGTAGGTTATTTTATTATTTAATTAGTTTCTTAATGCAGTTGTTTAGTTGACTTTTTATTATTTAATTTTTGTCTTATATTTAAAATGTTTAATTGTGCGGTTGCCTTAGTAACAAAGACATTGTTAAATCAAAAGAGTACAATAATTAATAAATTATTGTTTTCAAATATTATTTGCTTTTAAAATAGAGATGCTTTATAATTTTAATAATTATTTTGATGTATGTAATGCATTTATTAAGAATTTGCAATGACAATAAGTGGTTTTAATTATTGTGTATATTATATTAAAATGTGACATTATGTTATGTGTGAACGGTTAAGTGTGATTGTTGGAATGCTGAAAATGGCAGAAGTTGCAGTAGTAGCAATTGCGATCAACTTGTATGTAGCTTTAGGCTAGCAAGGATTGATAATTGTTCACATTTTGGTATAATTGTGAGATTCGCCTAAATAATTCAATTTAGGTCCAGATGTGTACATTTCACGATAAACAGTTTCTTGACTGGATTCGATCTTCGTGTAATTGTCACCTCTGCTTAATATGGTATGAGATACATTGTTATCATTACATGTAGAATGATACTGCCGGGTCTCAGCGATGCGTTTGTTTCAGCGACATTGATGTTTTTAAGTATGTCAATAATATTTGTAAGAATATTATTAATTTTATTTGAGTTTTACTTATGATTATATTATTTTGTTTCAGTGCCTTTTTGTTTTCTCTCCCCTTTATTTTTCCCATTGTTCAGTTCTTTACCATTTGTTCTGCCTGTAAACCGATCGTCCGATCATCCTATTCTTTATGTCGAAGTTATGAGACTTATGCGCTGGTTTGATTCTAGCATTGATTAAATTTGACAGAAATTTTAATCTTGGGTCTGTTGTCTTTTGACTTAAATGTGTGCGAATCTGGGTTACACATCATACACGCAAGTTCAAGATAATCAATAAGTGGCTTATAGACTAATATACAAATCACAGCAATTATTCAGTCAATGGCTAACACGGAGGTCATTGTCTCTTTCTTGAGACGTCACTCGCCTCTACACATTGTTCTGATGTTGTCACAGTCAATAATGACACATTGAAGACTTGACGGAGATTCCTGATCTCTCAGTGTCAATTATCAATGACTTTACTCACTGTTTCACAATCACTAGACGTGGTACTTTCGGCCGACGCTAGGAACAGATAGCTACCCTTGGGGAACACTGCAGGTGATCCCGTAGCTTAGCTAATTAGGTCTGGAGATCTACTTCGCCCACCGTTGCTGCACGTCTGCATCAGTGATGGTTGGTCGAGATGATGTACATTTGATTATCTACTACTACTACTACTACTACTACTACTACTACTACTACTACTACTGCTACTACTACTACCACCACATATACTACACACCTATTTCTTTTCCACCTCCACCACCACCACCACCACCACAGATGTGATCGTTCGTACTCAAGCCTCTTTCTCAGTCCTCCCCATGACAAACCCACGGCTGCACTAGCCAAACATGGCCCAACACATTGTACATTGGATTATCCAATATCTTGGTCGATGCTTAACCTATGCTTGGTCGATGCTTATAACTACTACTACTACTACTACTACTACTACTACTACTACTACTACTACTACTACTACTACTACTAACTACTACTACTTGTTTTTGCCAGTGTGTTGAGTCTGTATGGAAAGGCGTCTTCTTGTCTTGCTCGTTGTCTTCCCTTGTTATCTTTCGTCTTGTGTACCCCTTGGGGTCATGAGCAATCTTGCCACTGTAGATTGTTCAAACCTATAAAGGGAACAGTGAAAGCCACAGTTGAAAACCTGTCTTTCCTTTATAGGCAAGACGCTTCACTGCGGCAACAGTACCCCCGTTGGAGTGCCGGGGGTTTTCAGTATAAATAGTATCCCCACTTTATGGAAATTTAGTGCTTTAAATTCCCACTGTCGCTGTCTTCCTCATTTACTCTTTTCTATTCCTGCTCTGTCCTTCACTCTGCTATACTATCTTCTTCTTCGCTAGATCAATGACCTACCTTTTTTCTTGAAAACTCTTCCTGGACAAGACTCCTTGTTTGTGTATGAGGTCTGTTGGATCAGCTTGGGAGTGTTGGACGCTTTCTGCCGGGTGGTCACTAGGGCTTCCTATGAATGTACTATTTAGCACTATAGGCATTTTATATGTATGTGTTTGGTTGATGATTTATAATGATGTTTGTATTCTATTTTGTTTTTGTAATCGGGGTGTTCGCGTAGTTGAGGTCAACCCTCAGCCGTCCCCCGCGTGGGATGTCTTTATTGTAAAGTGACTGGCCGGTGGAGGGCATTCAATTTTCCCACTGGGGTTGTTTCGGCAGATCTTTTATGCGGATCGGGGGTTGTCCGGTCCTGATTTGGCTCGGAAGAGTCCGCTGGACCTAAAGCAACAATAAATCAATCAATCACTTCGTCTTGTGTCGTCATCCCTGTTAGGTAGTGACTTTTAGCATTAAACTTGGAAATTGACATAGTTTAGCACATTGTTTTATTTTTAGGCGTGATTGCACGTGAGATACGATCCTATCCTATCCTATTCTGTCCCGTAACCCGGAGGTCGTAGGGGCACCACAGATGATCGTTTAACCAGCATACTCCATCTTTCTATAGATATAGCGCATGCGCCAAGATGGAAGCCACAACAATCCAACTCTAGCTCATGGAGATTTTCTTGGCCTGGTCCATCAAAGCCATCATGACCATCACGAGAAGTGCCGCTCTGAGGCAGGAGAACGAACAAAAGAATGAAAGTACGGTGGATGGCGCTTCATCCCCTTCAACGTCTGCTGACACCACCACCACCGAGATAGCAGCCAACGATACAGAGCACGCCAACGACTCATGCATCTCCGTCACCAGTCAACCAGCGGCTGCCAATCCAGACATCCCTAGTTTGGTGAGTGCCGTTTGCGAGCTGCGAGAGCTTGTCCGCTCTATGAATTCGCGGATGTCTGCAATGGAAGTAACCATACGCGATCAAGAGAAGAAGATCGGCGATTTGATCGAGCAGTCGAAACAGACGATACGGTCCGAACCTAGCAACAAGAAGAATAGCTCATACGCGGACATTTTGAAAGGATCTGCTGCGGTCACAGCCTCGAAGAGTTCAACGAAAAGCCCGAAATCTTCGATAAATGCAACGACCATTTCTTCAATCGATACTTCGTCAAATAAAAAGAAATCTGAAGTCAGCTGTGACGTAAAAGAACCGGTGCCGTCACCAAGTGACGTCATTCCTGAAAAACGGGAAACCGGAAGTGCAAGCCATGAATTGAGTGACTGTATCGTTTTTCACGATTCGATTTTGAAAGGCGTACAGGAAAAGAGGCTTGGTCGGTCGTATGGATTTCGTGTGGAGAAGAAATCCGCTCCTACGATCAAAGCTCTTGTTCCTGCTTTTGAGTCTGCTGTTCAAGATCGCAGTCCGCCGAAAGTAGTCGTTCTACACTGCGGGATCAACAACCTGCGGAAGCAAGACCCACAATCAGCGAGTAAGCAGTTTGTGGAGGCAGTCAATACCATCGCTGCCCAGTGCCCGACCACGAGGATTGTGGTCAGCAAGGTTGCGCCAGTGCTGATCCCCTCTTTCCAACGCAAGCGGGATCTCTACAACGCCCTACTGCTGACGCAACTGGACGACAAGAAGAATGTGTCGTTCATCAACAACGAGAACCTGCCCCCCTTTGCCTTACGGAGTGACCGCCTACACCCGACGCGGCGCGGATCCGGTGTCATGGCCGGGAACGTCGGACGTCACGTCCACGACTTGCTGTGGGAGAAGCAGCGTAAACCCGCATGGCAATTCCACCGCGCGGACTTCCCTCCTGGCTACTACGACTGGAGGGGAAACTTCTTCCCACACTCGCCCATCCACTTCCCTACGGACTACTGAGACTGCGACAAGGTCCCAGCTGTTGTGACTCTGGGCCTAATGCATGCCGACTAACTTGTAGAGCGCCTAGTTGGTGCGTAGGTAGTTGCCAACTTAGCACCTAGTTGTTACCTTGTAAGTGTGTCATGCATGGGACAAGACCATCTATTAACTACGTAGTCATTACGTCGCTTGCGCGAATAAAAAAAAATGTGTATCAAGAGTTGTGTCCCATCCCTTCTATCGAAGAGTTATCTTCTCAAAATGGCTTTGATGCAAAGTGGAAAGAAGCGTACCCGAAAAGCTGATTTTTGCGATCGGGAGATCGTGGAATTAATTTCCACGGTACAGTGTAACTATGCAGCGATCTCCAACTCGGAGAAGAAAGGCGATGCCTGCAAGAAAAAAAGAAAGGCCTGGGAGGCAGTGACTGCGGCAGTGAATTCAGTGACAGTGGGTTTGCGGGGAAGAGAAGTCGAGACAATCAGAGCTGCCAACCCCCCAAAAAAATTTCAGTAGCAAACAAAGAAAAATATCAGTAGTTTCAGCTCAATTTCAGTAGCAAATGTACGAACAAGAATTTTCAAACAATCAAAAAGAAGTGGAAAGATCTGAAGAACGCGATAAAGAACCGTCCCAGACAAGCCCTTCTCACCGGAGGGGGACCTCCCGCTCCCCCAGCACCATATGAGGAGGCGATTTTGGCAGTGCTGGGCGACAGCTCGACCGTCGATGGATTTGGTTAGTTGGGAAAACAATCTTTGATACTAATGATATAATACTTGAACCTGGTATATTTAATACAAATGTGCCGTTGTCTACCAAGTACCAGTTACGTATAAATTATTCCATAATATTTCCAGATATGCCTGTGTGTAGGTTGTGGCTGTGTTCTACTATATTCTAGGCCTAGGTATAGATTGACAGGGTTTTTAAACAATCATGAATTTCAAATGTGATAATTAACTTTTTGTAGCTATAATTTGTTGCAGTGGATGAAGAGGAGGGGGACACTTTTTCTGCACCAAACATAAGGTATGTTCTCAGGTGTAAGAAAGTTTAATTGTGTCCTGTTGCTGTTATGGTTCACAAGTTGTGTGAATGTTTTTTTTGTTTGTTTTTTTTAATCAGTTTATACTAGTCCCCTCTCTTCCCGTTAAGGATTTTCAGAGAGGAGACTTCCTGTGTGAATGTTGAGTATTTGACAGTTTTTATACTTGGCTTCACCATTCTTTCTCTGCCTTCACTGTGTGGTCTCCCATTCCATTGCCCTGTTTAAGCATTAATACATTAATACACTACCCTAACCATATACCCCTTCCATAACACATCCTCCACATATGGACTCACATTCTCCTCTCTCAATCATTTGTAATGGTGGCTTACTCTTATTTACTCTTGTTGAAATGCTGTCTTGTATTTTTAATTTTTTGCATTGCTTGCTGAAACTTTTTCAGCTGCTGTGAACATGGTGAGCATAAAGATCTACGAATTACATGCCAGCGTTGGTTGAAACACATTTGTGGCTGGCTTTGTGTGTTTGTTTGTGAATACAAAGGAACCTCCCTTTTTAAAATACACCTTTGTGTGTCATTATTGCGTAAAATCATTGTTTTGATACCTTCTGTTGCCTGCAAAACATTTCTTGCTATTTAAAACCCTTGCTACCTGATTTTGCAAGCATAATAGGGAGGTTCTAATGTATTACACTATATTAAGTTGTGTTAATTGTTCATGTCTTTTTAAAGTTATACTCTCTTTGAGAGTGTTGAAGTTTAATTGGCCCACTGTTTCATTTGTACCAGTTTTGCCTGTTGTCTTTGCGTTTATTTATGACTTTTTAAAAATTCATTTGTACCAGTTTTGCATGATGTTTTTGCGTTTATGTATGGCACATTTTTTTTTAATTTGTGGTATTATATTAATATTATATTATAATGTTTGCAATATACATTTGAATGAGGTCATCAAGCCATCGACCAAGGTGTATATGTATGTAATAATAATAATAATAATAATTACTGTATTTATAATGCGCTTATCTTATAATAATTATAACTCTAAGCGCGCACTCACAACTCACGCACGCATGTGCACGCTTTAGACAATGACACATGTAACAATTACGCAAAAAATACATTCACTCAAATATACTCATACCACAAACAGACCAGACACTATATGCAAGAGACAGCTGGCGATGGGGTGCGTAGTGAGGTCATGGTGTTAGAACTGCTTGAAAAGGTAAGTTTTGAGGGCAGACTGGAAGGAGGTGGGAGAGGGTTTCTGACGGAGAGAGAGTGGAAGGGTATTCCAGATGGATGGGCCGTAGACAGAGAAGGAGCGGGACCCGAACGTGCTGAGTTTGGAGCGAGGAATGCGGAGGCGGAGAGGGTCGGAGGCAGAGCGAAGAGAGCGAGAGGGAATGTATGGGTGAAGTAAGTCAGAGAGATAGAGAGGAGCGGAGTTGTTGAGGGACTTGTAGCAGAGAGACAAGGTCTTGTATTGAATGCGTTGGGAGATGGGAAGCCAGTGTAGGGCTTTGAGCAAGGGAGTGACGTGGTCAGATTTCTGCTTTCTGAGGACGAGGCGGGCAGTATTGTTTTGAACGCGTTGGAGAGGGAGAGTGGTGGAGCGGGGAAGGCCGGAAAGAAGGGAGTTGCAATAGTCGATGCGAGACAGGATGAGGGAGACAGCAAGTTTGGTGGCAGCTTCGGTGGTGAGGTATTTTCTGATCTGACTGATGCGACGGAGGTGGAAGTAGCAGGCCCTGGCGGTTGCAGCGACAAAGCTAGTCATTGAGAGAGAAGAGTCAAGGATAACGCCAAGGTTCTTGGCAGAGTCGGAGAGAGGGATAGAGGTACCGTCAAGCTGAAGATGGAGAGAGGAGGGGAGCTGAGGGAGTTTCTGGCGTGTGCCTACCAGCATGGCTTCCGTTTTGTCGTCGTTCAGTTTAAGTTTGTTTGCTGTCATCCAGTCCTTCACGTCTTCACAGCAGTCGGCCGTGCGAGTCAGGAGTGCCTGAATGTTGTCAGGTTTGTCTTTGTCTTGTAGTTGTGAGTCGTCAGCATAGAAGTGGTGGTTTATGTGATGAGACTGGATGATGTTGGTCAGAGGGGAGGTGTAGAGTGTAAAAAGGACCGGACCCAGGACAGATCCCTGAGGAACTCCGCAGGAGAGCCTAACTGGGTCAGAGGATATGCCATCGATGATAACGGACTGCCGTCTGTCGGAGAGGTAGGAAAGAAACCAGGAGTGAGCGGAGTCAGTGATGCCAAAGGAGTGTTGAAGGCGGTGGAGGAGGATAGAATGGTCAATAGTGTCGAAGGCGGCAGAGAGATCGAGTAGGGTAAGAAGGGAGATGTTGCCTGAGTCAGTTGAGAGAAGAAGATCATTCAGAATATGTAAAAGGGCTGTTTCAGTGCTGTGGTGCTTGCGATAGGCAGACTGGAAGGGACTGAGGAGATTGTTGATGGTGAGGTGAGCGTTGAGCTGGTTGAGGACAACCTTTTCAAGTAGCTTAGACAGAAAAGAGAGATTGGAGACTGGGCGATAGTTTTTGAGGTCATTTGGGTCAAGGTTGTGTTTTTTGAGGAGAGGGCGAACGATGGCAGACTTGAAGATATCAGGAACGGAGCCAGTTTCTAGAGAGGTGTTGATGATATCGGTGATGAAAGGCAGAAGTTTTGGGAGACCGTCCAAATACAGGGAAGCTGGGAGGGGGTCTAGTTCACAGGTTTTGAGAGACATAGTCTTTATGATTTTGAGAACATCTGCCTGAGAGAGAGAGCGGAAAAATGAGAGGGGGGTGCCTGTGAAGGGGGAGTCAGGAGGGCAAGGCGGAGATGGTAGAATGTCAAGTGTGTTGCGCAGAGATTGAATTTTGTCAGAGAAATAGGTGGAAAAGGCGGATGGGAGTTCTTCTTTTTTGTGTGTGTTGGGGAGTGGAGATTCTTTAGGTGTGCCTAAGAGTTTGTTCATCGTAGCATAGAGAGTTTTGGAAGAAGTGGATTCTAGGATTTTGTTCTGGAGGTGTTTGCGTTTGGCATCAGAGATCAGTCTGCAGACTTTGGATCTGATGGTTTGGAATATCTGTCTGTGAACGGTTAGGCCAGATAAGCGCCAACGGCGCTCAGCTTGCCGACGCTCACGCTTGGCCGTTGCTATCTCATGGGTGAGCCAGGGGGAAGGGAGTCGGTCGGGCCTGGAGCAGGAGGTGACAGGGGCATGGTTGTCAAGAAGTTTACGGAGAGAGGAATCAAAGTGAGATGCAAGATCAGAGGAGGAAGAGTCAGAGAGAAGGTCGACAGCTTCGGCGAAGAAGATCTCACGGTTGACAGGTTTTAGTTTGCGGCGAGAGACAAGGAGTTGTTGTTTGTGAGGGGGAGGTAGATTGAGGAAGACGAGAATAGCGAGGTGGTCGGAGGGGAGTACAGAGGAGATGTCAGAGTCGAGAAAGAGTTTATCGGAGGTGCGAGTGATGATCCAGTCAATGGTGTGGCCAAGACGGTGAGTGGGTTGTGTGATGTGTTGTGTAAGATTGTGGTTTGAAAGTGACCTGCATAGGCGTTTTGTGTCCGGGTGATCAGGTTTGTCAAAGTGAAAGTTGAAATCACCAAGGAGGATGTGTTTGCCGGATCGTGTGCTGTAATGGTCGAGGAGGAGGTCAAATTCAGTAAAGAACATAGAGTTGGTGAGTTTGTTTTGGGAGCTAGGCGGAGGGCGATAGATGCAGGAGAAAATGACTGAGTGGCCGGGGAGTGTTGCTTTGGCCTCGACATATTCAAATGAGGGATGTGTGAAGGGCAGAGATTGAGTGAAAGAGAGGTGAGCAGAAAGGCAGTCCCTGTAAATGATGGCAATGCCGCCTCCCCTGGAAGCGCGCGGAAAGGAGGCAAGTCGGTAGCCACTCGGAGTGGCGCTTGCGATAGTAGGTTCGTCACCCACTGGCCGGAGCCATGTTTCAGTTATCACGACAATATCTAGGTCATTGTCGGAGATGAAATCCGAAATCACGTCGGCCTTGTCATCTTTGCAGATAGACTGAGCATTGAAAAGACACAGTTTCAGGTTAGAGGAATGATGGGAAAAAGAGGTGGGAGGAGCAGACGATGACGAACACGCGTGGGGTGGTGGGGGAGTGTGGGGGGATGGAGTGGGAGGGGGAGGGATTGGAGAAAAGGAGGAAGAGCAAGGGGAGGAAGGTGAGGGGGTAGAAAGAGGGGATGGAGGGGAAGTGTAGGGGGATTGGGTGGGAGGGGGAGGGATGTAAGAAGGAGAGGATGAGAGAGAGAGGGGTGAGGAAGGCAAGGGAGCAGAAAGAGGAAAGGGTAGTAGAAGAAGACGGAGAAAGAGCAGACGCAGAAGAGGACGAAAGTGAAGGAGGGGGGTGCTGGTGTGAAGAGAGGCATGGAGAAGAAAGAAGAGGAAGAAGGGTGGCAAGAAAAGAAGGAAGTGGAGAAAATGAAGAAAAATAGGAAGAAGTGTGGGAGGAGAAGTGTGACAGAACAAGAGCGGGGGGGAGAAGAGAGGTGGAGGGGGGACGGATAAAGAAGAAGGAGTGGGGGTAGGAGTGTGTTTTGATCGGCGTGCACCGCGTCGATGTTTGCCTCCTCGGTTCCCGCGTCTTTTCATCCGTATTGCGAGTAGCGCGTTTTCGACTGTGTCTGTACTAGCCGTGTAGTGGTTGTCGTGGCGGTTGAGAAGCATTAGCTGATCACGCGTGTACTGAATAAGCATCCTTGTTTGTTTGTTTGTATGTTTACAAGAGAACAGTGGAGAGAAGGAGAAGGGTGCAGAGAAATGGACAGGGGAGATGTGCGTTAAGGTGTGAGTGTGTGTTGGGGTTTGTGTACGTGAGCGGATGCGTGTGTAAGAATATGAAATAACAACACACGAACAAACCCTAGAACAGAGAACAGTGGAAAAAGAGAAGGGTGCAGAGAGATGGACAGGGGGAATGTGGGTTAAGGCGTGAGTGTGTGTTGGGGTTAGTGTGCCGGTGCGTGTGTGTTGGAATCAGAAAGTAACTATACACAAAATATCCCTAGAACAGACTTACAGAGACAGACACAGATAACGACACAGCTACAAGAACAATCACATGTGGAGAGAAAGAGAAAGGTGCAGAGAGATGGACAGGGGAGATGTGCGTTAAGGTGTGAGTGTGTGTTGGGGTTTGTGTGCAGGTGCGTGTGTGTTGGAACATGAAATAACAACCCACGAAATATCCCTAGAACAGAGAACAGTGGAGAGAAAGAGAAGGGTGCAGAGAGATGGACAGGGGGAATGTGGGTTAAGGTGTGAGTGTGTGTTAGGGTTTGTGTGCGGGTGCGTGTGTGTTGGAATATGAAATAACGACACACGAAAAATTCCTTGAACAGAGAAAAACACGGATAATGACACAGCTACAAGAGAAAGCACATTTGACAGCTATTCAATTCACTCTTACAACAGCCAGAGTACACGAACACAAGGTTGCAATCACAGGAGGAGAAGGTGTGAAAAAAAAGAGGGAGGAAGGCTAGAGAATCACAACGATTACAACACGAAGTAGTCACGCTCTGCTGGTCACTGACCCACGTGTAACAATGAGCGAAAAAAATGGCGAGAACAGAAATTTTAAACAACACACACTATTAACTACGATACCACTGGAACAGCAGACGGATCCAACGAAACAAGTTGACAATCCTCATCAGCACACTCAGACACAGCACTTAGCAACTTTCAGCACACAAACATTCAATAATCCCAGTGAAAAAGCACTTATTATTCGAGCACGCTTGACACACGGCTGCCTCCTGAAACAAGATGGCGCCATGTATGTGGGTCTTTATCCCTTGTTAAGAAGGGGAATAAAACCACACGGCTCCAAACTTAGACAATTATAGATAATTGAAAAGGTCTCTTCTTTCTTGTTAAGATGATGCATCATACAGTTTGACAAAAGTCATAAGATATCTTTGAAAACGTCATGGCCTACGCAATTTACATCAAAGCTCTGTAATCAACTTCTCAACCATTTAACAGATTTTCTTTTCTTTTCCAGCAGTAGCTCTATTTTTCTTCACTAACCTTTATATCACTGTGACTGTACATAAGACGCCATCCTTTGTAGTATATCTAATTTTGTGAATACATACATTAATTGAGAGCGAGAGCCTTAAGATGTTTTTAAGTCTGTAATTTAGGCTTTATACAACTGTAGCATACCACGATTACTACTACTACTATGCACCATGTTTTTTTATGTTTAAAAGGTCAAACAGCATATGGTGGACTGCCTATTTACTGGGGAATAGATATTAACATTTTCCGTGTGTCTAGAAATGACAAAGTTGGCTGACCCTAGCACATCTACAGAGAAACACAATTTAATTGGTAATGTTACTGTTTACACATTTTTGTTTTTGGTGTTGCAGTGTATGCGGTCGTTAAGGAAGAAACACCAGAGAACAATGAAGACAACCATGAAAGTCTGGATGGAGCTGGTTAGTATTGCTCAATACTAATTGCACTTTTTGTGCCTATGAATGTTTGTACATTAAACTTTTGCATTTTTCTACAATTATTTGTGTTTTCTTGCCAAACTAACAGGACACTCGCACATGCTTATACACTATATTATATTATTTAAGTTTGCGCAATGCATGCAACAAATTTTGAATATACAACAAAGAGCAGTATGTTTATTACATGAATCTAATAATAATAATAGCATGAAAATGTGTCTTTATTTGTAATTCTTAGTATCTGTATAGATATCACTATACATTGATATTTTAAACTACATGTAACAGATATTTTTTCTCATTTCTGTTAACTTTTGCAGTAACATACCACTGTGAAGTGCCGTTTGACTTAACCTGTGATGTACCAGTTGAACTTGGAGTTACTGATGGGAAAGATGCGTACCATTGAAGTTGCACGTCTGTGTGTTCATGGACATTACATTAGTATTATCAAGGCTTGGTGGGGTAATGAATAGATGGGTACTTTTAGAACTATTACACTAAATTACAGTGAAAAAGCAACCATACTTAGGCGTTGGCTACAACACAAACACTCACTTTGATGCTTAATTTATATGGTAGATTAATATTTAGCATGACAACACACATTCCACAATGTAATCTGAAGTTCCACGTGTAGTCCACAGTTTTTGCATATGTGGTCTGCTATTCTGCAAAAACAGATTAGTGGTGTTTGAACAATGGACCACAAAACACAGGAACTGTGGACCACAAATTGTTGAATGTGCATGGTTTGTGTGCCAAATATATTATCTTTTGTGAGATTCAAAGTGTGAGTGTTTGTGTCGTAGCCAATCATGGCTGTAGGCACTGTTATTAAGAGCTTGTTGGGTTGTTTTCACTTTAATCGTTCAGATCTAATACCCATCTTTTTACCCCACCCTGATAATAGAATGTTTGCAGCACACCATTTTTATGAAAAGCATTGAGTGAGTGATACCTTCTTATACACCAACAATCAGGAAACAGTGGACTCACTTCTTTTTTTTTCTTGTTGTTGTTGACAGCAATTAAAACTTCGTTGCAATGAAGCAGTAAATCACATATTGTTTGCTTGATACAGTTATTCTTTGTGCTTTTCAGTCAGCAGTGCTGCCACAAGCGCTGCGAGAAAAGCAACCACGGCCACTAGCACAGTCAGGGCTCCCCGGTGTACCAGGACAGCTAGCAGCAGTCATCCCAGGACAGCCAAAAAAAGATTCAGGCGGCAGCCGCCGACAACAGAGCCAGAAATGCAGCTGTATTTTAGAAATAAGTCCATTACTGCCCATTACCAGGCACAGCTAGCGGCTCTTTCTAAATCTGTGGCATCGATGAAGAAACAAATGATCTCGAATGAGGGGTTCTCAGAGGAAGAAATTAAAGGAATTTTGAAAAAGGTGAAAACAGTCGATTCAATCGACAGCGATTCTGATTGAATTGACTGTGTTTACTTTTGTCAAAATTCCTGTTATTAATGCTTGCAATGTTTTTTAGTTAGTAAGTTTGCAACTCAAGCTTTTAAAATGAACACTTTTACTTTTTGATGACATGTTAAAACAATGTGGTCTACATAATGTAACATTTTTATACTTACATGTGTGCCAATATGAAAGTCATACATAGTTTAAAAAATTATTTTAAAAAAAATTGTACCATGTCCATAAAAATCTTTTACACTGGGCTTATTTTTGAGAATATAAATTGATGTATCCAATACAACAGCAAAATTGGCACCATAATTAAACAAGAGTGCTTTTGAGTTTTATTTCGCTGAGAAATGCTGCTTACAATAGCCCTTTTGCTGCTGCCTATTTTTTGGCATCGCGCATTTTGTGGC
Source organism: Oncomelania hupensis (assembly GCA_036898135.1). NCBI lineage: Eukaryota > Metazoa > Mollusca > Gastropoda > Littorinimorpha > Pomatiopsidae > Oncomelania > Oncomelania hupensis. Next base: position 60,155 of record JBAHVR010000294.1, read on the forward strand.
GCCACGGGATTTTGGTATTTTTGGTAATACTTAACAAAAATGTACAGCTGGTAAACGGTGAAGAATTGAGTTTTGCTGTAAACATGTTATGAGTGCTAAGAAAAGGAGGAATCTAACTTTTTTTTAAACGGTTACCAAACTGCTGATATTTGACAATTTGTGGCTGGATTCTCTTCCACTCCTTAGTTGTTTTTTTAACAACTCATCAGATAATGGGCCTAGATTGTCGTAAAAAATGATTTCCCAAAGCATCTGGGTCACTTAAAAGGCTTTTTAAGTTTTCGGAAATGTAGATTAGATTCATTGCTTGTTGAACTTTCTGGATCTCTTATGATGCTTGAGCGTGTCGAGCACGCCTTCGAAAATTATGTCAAACGGACACTAGGTAGTGACGTAAAAAAAAACTATCATACAATTGCTTTCAGCAATGATATTTTGAAAAAAAATGTTCTGAATTAATTCTTGTGTGCAAAAAAAAAGGCCTTTTTGCCCTCATGGTCAGGTGACGGCTTACAAGGCATTGGGGAAACACTTTTGTTGTCATGTCCTGTGACATTTTATAGGTCAGAGAACAGGTTAAGGAGATGGCTTGTTCTATTTACATTTTATTTTACATCAAATAAGTGAATAATCGTGTCTGGCTTATTTTCTAGTTGCTGTGTATGTTACCGGCATTATTTTTTTAATAAGTTAGATAGTGTGTTTGGTAGTACGTTCGAGGTTATTTCCCTTTATTCTTCTAATCATATTGCGAGTATTGTTCTTATTAGTAAATTGTATGAACCGTTGTTTTTTTTATTGCTGGGAGAAAGTTTAATACTGTGTGATTAGTTTTGAAATAGGATATATATATTCTGTAATGAGATATTTTTTGGGACTTTTGCTATGATAACCTTAGAGGCAAGACTTCTTTATGAACTGTGTAGCCCTTGTTCCACAAATAGGGTAAGTCATAAATTTAAACTATTTTCATCTATGTGAATAACATACATGTAGATTATTATTATTATTATTATTAGTGTTATGATTTATTAATGTTATATTGTAAAATATAATTACCTTTTTTATTGGGCCAATAATTATATCTTTCCATTGTCCTTGGGTTTTCTTGAGTATGAGTGAGCATCAACAGGTTCACAGTAGCCATTTTTAAAATAATTGTTTTGTGGATTCTTTTTGGTAATATAGTCTATAGTTATTTTATATTAATGTTTATTATTTTAATCCGTTATTCATGTGATAAATATAGAATTAATTTTGATAGATATACATTTGAGAATAGTGAGAATGAAACAGAATGGAGATTGTTAGTGAGCATGGGTTTTATGTTGTGTGTTTCAGGGCTTCATTTTTCATTTCTTCACTTAATGTTATCTGTCATCTTCGAAAAAAATAAAAGAACATCAGGGGAAAACCGAACTCCTTGTTTGGACTGGATGATAATCTTTTACTTTTATCTGTATCCTGTCCTTTCACATGTACATGTCTGCAGGATACACATTCCTTTGATTTTCTTGTTTAGAATTCAGGAAAGATTTGAGTTCAAGAAGATCCTTTCTAATTCCAGGGTTATTTTTCTCAAATCACACAAGCCATCGAGTGTTAAATTGTCGGCCAAACATGGTTGTTTGATTTCATTTTAATTTGTATTGTTTTAGTACACCTAACTCAAGTTTTGGAGCAGAAAATAATTACTTTTTGATGACATGCTTGAACAATGTTATCTACGTAATCTAACATTTTTCTATTTAAATGTGTGTCAATAAGGGGCTCATACTTTTTTTGTTTTTAATAATTGTGGCCTATAAGGTTTATTTTTGTCCGCCATGTCCGTTCCCTTCAGCATGTCCGTGCAAATCTTTTACATTATCTCAGAGAATATAAATTCATGTATCAAACAACAGCAAAATTGGCACCATGGTCAAGTGCCATGAACGCTTGCAAACACTCATGTAGATCATTCTATTGCTTTACTATTGACTTCATATTCTTGCCAAATGCACTACAGCTGTTGAATGTCAGCCACATATGCCATACCTTCATAGTTCTCACTTGCAGAAGAAATTCAAGCATTGTGTTCTCGCTCAGTGAAATCTGCCTTGTGGATTCCATTTGGGCGCAGTCATTTTGTGAGAAGAGAAAGACAGAAGTTAATAGTTTTGTGTCCATGCCAATCTCACACTTTTGACATGGTTGGTCACATTCTCCAACATCTTTTTTTAAATCTTGCAGGCATCTCCGGCTTCAGGTGAATAACTTATTGCCTGTAATGATAAACTGATACAATTATAGCGATAGGTTTGGAGAAACCGACCTTGCATGTTTTATTGGGTGTAGCCATTACTAAGAGAATGGCAGAATTGTTACCTATAAATCAGTTTCTCGCTGGGTAAAATTTGCCTTTAGGATTTTCTTGGCCACAGCCATGAGCAAGAAGTAAAAGCAGTGTTGACGTAAAGGTTGAATTAAAACCCTTTAGCATCAGTATTTGCATTTGGTACATGTATGCATTATTTGTTGATTTGTATTGAAGGGAGGAGAGCCTGTGGTCATTGCCTTTTTTGTTTTGATTTAGACTCATACTTGAGGCCTTTGTTTATAGTATTTGTGCCAAATTGTGTGTGTATGTAATCATTTGTGTGTTGGGTTCAAGGAGAGTTATTACAACAAATTCAAAATTACAAGAGGTTATTGCTTGTTGCTTTTGTACACTCCGTGTGAATGTATTTTAGCTATCAGTATCATGTTAATATTTGTACCATTCCTTCATTTTCTCAAATCCAGCGCACAAATGTCCAGAAGTGCCATCTACTTTCTGTCACCAGAAAGAGAAACAGGATCTCCTCAAGCTATAAACTGCATAGCCAGACCCTCAACACTGTCTCGGAGGCAAAATACCTTGGAGTAAACCTGTCTGGAGACCTAAACTGGGGAAAACACGTCCAGGCAACAGCAGCGAAAGCTAACAAGACCAGTGCTTTTGCCCACAGGAACCTCAAAGGATGCTCGGCAGGAGTCCAGTCTCAGTGCTTCAAGAGCCTCGCCCGTCCTCTACTGGAGTACGCTGCAGTCGTGTGGGATCCCCATCAACAACACCTAGTCTCCACACTGGAGATGGTCCAACGACGAGCAGCCCGTCGTATCCTACATGACTTCAGCAGGACCAGCAGTGCAACATCCATGTTGGAAAAGCTGAACCTGGAACCCCTGCAACAGCGGAGACAGGTCGACAAGGTGACCATGATGTACCGTATCATGCACGGCCTTGTCGACGTTTCCCAGCTGGGACTTGTGCGTGGAGCCCACAGGAGCACTAGGGGTCACAACATGAAACTCCTTGTCCCCCACACTAGAACAGATGTGTACAAGCACTCCTTCTTCCCATCAGCTACAAGGCTATGGAACTCTCTGAGCGCTGAATCAGCATCAGCCCCGTCTGTCGCATCTTTCAGAGCATCGCTGACAGACTGGAGCATAAACATCTTGTAATGAACACCTCCTACGACTACGTGTACATATGTCTTAACACAATTTTAACCCAGTCAGACTACCTCACTGCCTCATCCTCAAATAGTACATTTGCCTGATTTTAAATCTGTGAACACCCTTCGCTGTGCACACCAAAGTTGTGGAGTCATTTCCTCGAAAACGGGGTATCCACAGTACTATGAAGAAGAAGAAGAAGACAAAATCATCAACACTTGTTTAACAAAGTAGCAAGAATTTACTAACAGCACGTGCATGTACAATTTGTAAGAAAGATTGTTCCTGGTTTAACGAATTAGCAGGAATTTAATATCTACCCATTTACAAAACAAATTCTTTGTCAAAACAGATTGTTCCGGATATAACAAACTAGCAGAAATTTAATGTGAACAGCCTACCTATTTACAATACAAATTCTTTGTCGAAAAGGATTGTTCTGGATGTAACGATTTAGCAAAAATTTAATATGAACCTCACATGAATTTACAATACAAATTCTTCGTCAGAAAAGATTATTACATTACATTACATAATTGTTGCTTTAGGTCCAGCGGACTCTTCCGAGCCAAATCAGGACCGGACAACCCCCAATCCGCATAAAAGATCTGCTGAAACAACCCTAGTGGAAAAACTGAATGCCCTCCACCAGAAAAGATTATTTCAAGTGTAACAAATTCGCAGAAATTTAACATGAACAGCCTACCCATTTGCAATACAAATTTTTTGTCAAAGAGGATTGTTCCGGATGTAACAACTTAGCAGAAACTTAATATGAATTGCACATGAATTTACAATACAAATTCTTTGTCAGAAAGGATTGTTTAAGATGTAAAACATTCGCATAAATTTAATATGAACAAGACATAAATTTACAATACGAATTCTTTTGAAAGGATTGCTCCGAATGTAACGAATTCGCAGAAATTTAAAATGAGCTGCACATGAATGTGTACGTACAAATTCTTTATCAGAAAGGATTGTTTGGAATGTAACAAGTTAACAGAACATAAGTTCTCCTGATGTAATTAGCAGAAATTTAATATGAACGTACATGGATTTAATAAATTCTTTGTCAGAAAGGATTTCTCCGTATGTAACAATTAGCAGATTTAACTCTGTCAGGACGGAGGAGAGCGATTGCGCTTCACCCGCGCACAACACTTTAGTACTAACAGTCACGATCACAGATTCCATTTTCGTAATTTTGCGGTCGTTACATGATTGCAGCATGCAAAACTGAACTGCTGTTTGTAACTACCTTGTTTGTTTGTTTTTTCTGTGATTTTTTGTTTAACTTATGCAAATGGCCAGTCTGTACAGTAAACAAGGGGAAAAAAAAGTCTCCTCTCTGAAAATCCTTATTGGGAAGAGAGGGGACTATAAACTAATAACATAACAAAAAACAGCTCCGTCCTGAAAGAGCTACTATGAACAGCACGTGGATTTATAATACAAATACCCCTTGGGGTCATGAGCAATCTTGCCACTGTAGATTGTTCTAACCTATAAAGGGTACAGTGAAAGCCCCAGTTGAAAACCTGTCTTGCCTTTGTAGGCATGACAAATTAACTGCGGCAACAGTTCCCCCCGTTGGAGTGCCGGGGGGTTTCAGTATAAATAGTATCCCCACTTTCTGGAAATTTAGTGCTTTAAATTCCCACTGTCGCTGTCTTCCTCATTTGCTCTTTCCCATTCCCGATCTGTCCTACCACTCTGCTATACTATCTTCTTCTTCGCTAGATCAATGACCTACCTTTTTTCTTGAAAACTCTTCCTGGACAAGACTCCTTGTTTGTGTATGAGGTCTGTTGGATCAGCTTAGGAGTGTTGGACGCTTTCTGCCGGGTGGTCACTAGGGCTTCCTATGAATGTACTATTTAGCACTATAGGCATTTTATATGTATGTTTTTTGTTGATGATTTATAATGATGTTTGTATTCTATTTTGTTTTTGTAATCGGGGAGTTCGCGTAGTTGAGGTCAACCCTCAGCCGTCCCTCGCGTGGGATGTCTTTATTGTAAAGTGACTGGCCGGTGGAGGGCATTCAATTTTCCCACTGGGGTTGTTTCAACAGATCTTTTATGCGGATCGGGGGTTGTCCGGTCCTGATTTGGCTCGGAAGAGTCCGCTGGACCTAAAGCAATAATAAATCAATCAATCAATCAATATAATACAAATTCTTTGCAAGAAAGGATATATCAGGATATACGTTTGTGAGTGGCTAGTAAAACAAGTAAGCACACCTGCAGCAGCCTAACAATCATGGATACCTTTGAACAAATTGTTCACACATGCTAACACATATACTTGCACAAAATAATAAGATTACTTACATTACATTACACCTGACATTTTTACCAGTCAAATATAGTGTAGATGTACATTAAAACATCCTTCCAAGGACACTTTTTTGGTTGTCACACGGCTCAAAAAAGTCTAATTCATACTGAGACATGCACACACTTGTCTTTAAACACAGCAACCAATGACACATATTGTACACAGTCATATCCATGATAACCAAACATCAAACATGTTAATCAAACGAGCACTACGCATACTTCGGAAATGTTGATTTATCACCACACAAGTAGAATCGATGCAGCAAAACACATATACAGCTTTGGTTGTTGTATTTTGTAGTTATGTAGGGATGTACATGTTGTAGAGAACGGGATTTTTCCGGGTTTTTTATAATTCGGTTATTGTACGGTGTTTTTGATTGGCTAGGATTCGGGAGCCAATGATATGAAGGTTTGAATTAATCAAAATTTGAATTAGATGAAAAATTGTTCACTCACTCAAAAATTCTGTGTCAGGCTGGTGTGCCGTGGAGCAGTGTGTGTGTGTAGGCCAAGAAAGTTAAAAAAAGAGAAAAGAAAAAAAAGTTAAATTGTGGAATAACTAAAGGATGAAGAAGGCACTGTGAACTTGCCAAGGTGTACAGGTTCGGTGGAACTTTCTATCTGGAAGTGGAAGCTGTATTTTTGTGCTGTAAAAATTACAGGTATCTATAACGTTTTTCATGATTGTGGGATTCTGATAAGTATATTTTGAAATTGCATTTGTTGTATTGGAAGGTGGTGAGCTGTTGTCCACTAGGACGGAATATAATTTTTCATTGATGTAATAATATTATTAATTACATGGGGCGATAGTTGTAGAGTAGTAGATAATGAAGTATGAATGAAATGCGTGAGCTTGGCTAATAGTAATTTTCATTCATGAAGTGATTACCTGGATATGAATAGTTGTGGTGGAGGAAGGAAAGTGGTGATCGCATACGAAACAGAATGGGACAAACGAGGAACAAAGGGAGGTGAGAAAGGATGAAACTAAAGAAGAGTAAATAATTTATCCGAGTCAGAGAATTGACATTTGTATATATGTATGTCGTATAGCGGCCTACTGGAGGCTTACTTGGGGGCGAGAGGCTTACTCAGGAGCGGCTGTGGCTCCGTGCTGTCCGGGTGGGGACAGGAGAGAGATTGGAGGCAACGTGTAAGAGACATCGGAGAGGGGCAGACTTACGCCCTTCGTCTTGACCAAAGACTACGTTGTCTACTTCGGGTGGACTGGAGTTCACGAACGCTCCTCCGCCCGTCGACGCTCATTCGTGTGAATCATCTCTGGCATCTAGTGCCAGCTTGCGTGAAGTCAGCTAAAAAAAAAAGGTACTGTGTGTCTTAAACTTATCGTTTTGACCAGGACAAGAAATTGCCTGACGTCGTTTATCCAGGCTCGGTCGCTCTAGTGCGGCATTGTCAAACCAGTGTGGGTTTGGTGTATAAAGTGAAACGTGTTAGATTAATTGTATGAAAGGATTGGAGTGAAAGTATGATATAAAAATTGTTGATTATTTATATAAATTTTGAGAATGTTTTGAGAACGTGGAACGGATATCTGGTGCTGGTGTTTGTTTGTGTTGGGAAGAATCCGTATATTTGTGGGTGTGGTAGTTAACAGAGAGTCCAGCACGCACGTTTAATTCGTTTAGGAGTCAAATATATTTTGCATACACTTACACTAAATATCCGCCCGTTACACATGTATGCATCAAAGACATATCTGATCCAGAAATTATTATACAATAACATTTAGCTGCTTGGTATACTCAGTGGTCAAAGTTGTTTCTGATGATCCTAGCTCTGGTTCTTAGGCCAGCGGCAGTTCGTGCCCTTTCATTGGCATTTTGCGGAACCACTTCAGCTGGCAGAGGATCAGCTGGCAGAGGATCAGCTTCTACAAACAGAACATTTTATTATTAGTGTATTACAAATAATGCAAGAAGCGGTGTGCCGACATTTAAACACACGACAGATAATCACGCGACCCTTAAACACAGACACTTAATCACGCGTCAGATAAACACAGGGACAGATAATCACTGGACAGATAAACACAGGGGCAGATAATCACTGGACAGATAAACATATGGACAGATAATCACTGCGACAGATTAACACTGGAATTAAAACTTCATAAATAGTATTTAATTTTGTATTGGTTGTATTGTATTGCATAGTTGGAAAGTTAGTATAATTCAAAGAAGCCTAGTAGAAATCTAGTGGAGTTAGTAGAGATCAAAGTTACAGATTTCAATTGGAAAGATATTGATTTTCTGGTTACTGGCTGATATGGCGACACACGCAGATTCTGCTACTTTTGGTGTTTCCACAAAGGGACGTCCAACATTAATATAGAGAAATTTTGAGTATGTTAAAGTGCGTAAGAATAAGAATGGAGAAATTTATTGGCGTCGTAAAATGTATCAGAGTTGCAAGTGTAATGCTCATTTGAAGTCATTAGAAGATTGAATCGTCAGCAACAAAGATCAAGAACACACTCATCAAGGCAACCTGTCAACATCACTCGCTCGTCTTGCTGTCGGTCAAATGAAGGAAAAGGTGAAAGAAACATCTGCAACGCCGTCTGCAGTTGCAGGAATTGTTTCTCGTCAACTGGAAAATCATGTTCTGCAGGCGATACCGGAACGAGCAACGCTCGCTCGAAGTCTTCAACGCCACAGAAAAGCTGCACTGGCAGACAACGACGAAGGAGCTGTTTTGCCTCCTCCTCCACCTGATACAAATTTCGACGTTAAACAACGGTTTGCGGATATGATCCTGTACGACTCTGGAAGAGATGGAAACCGAGTGCTCATCTTCTTATCTGTCGTGTGATTATTTGTGCCTGTGTTTATCTGACGCGTGATTAAGTGTCTGTGTTTAAGGGTCGTGTGGTTATTAGAGGGTGGAACCGGTACGATTTCTCGAACCGGTTTTTAACCGGTTTTTCCAATAGAAAACCGCGGTTTAAAACCGGTTAACCGGCTAGAAGTTACAACTGGTTACCCCTAATGCGACTCTCCATAATTCGGAACGGCTGAAGTTCTTTCACGATGAATTTTGTCACCTTTTCGTTGATTTCGGATGCTTTCTTGGAGTTAGCTGGATATACCTGCTTCTTTTTGAGTGCTTCACTGATTGTCATTTGTTTTGTGTCGCCTTTACTTGTACTGGCACCTCCTTCAGTCACAATGCTCACGTCAGCGTCAGCGCTGCTGGTACACGGACTAGATCTAGCATGTAGGACTTGTGGGTTAGATCTATTGGGTGCAGGGCCCGCAGGATTGGCTGGATTCAGCAGCAGCAAAGGGTGGTGTCGGCGAATGTGTGCATTCAGATTTGAAGTGCCACTGCCTTACACTCTTTACAGTAACCGGTATTATGGTCAACCTTTCCTGCCTCTTTGATTGATTGATTGATTGTTGCTTTAGGTCCAGCGGACTCTTCCGAGCCAAATCAGGACCGGTTCCTGCTTCTGTCTCTCGCAGGAGAAAGAATCTCCAAATGTCAGCTTTCCCACGCGTGTTCAATACGAATTTCTCTGTTACTGCCATTTTGCTAGTGCTTTACGGGACGATTGATGTCCCTTAGAAAAACCGCGGTTTTCCGGTTTTTTAAGGCCAAACCGGTTTACCGAACCGTGAGAAAGTCGAACCGATTTTAACCGGAAAACCGGTAAAACCGAACACCCCTAGTGGTTATCTGTCGTGTGTTTAAATGTCATGGAACCGCAAGAAGCATGGAGAACAATAGCACAATATCGCAGCATTTAAAGTAACAAAAATATATAAACTCCTTTCACAGTTTGCACTTGCTAGGATGTTTTTGCATAGGTAGCAAGTGGGAACGCTAAATTCAGCTAGTCGACCGTTTTCCTAATAATAATGTTCACAGTGTGCGTCTATGTAAATAGTTATTATGTCAAATATGGGTACTTAACCCTTACACTGCTCTGTATAAAATGTGCATACACATTTACATTTATTTACTTTTTGTAATGCCTCGTTTATTCTCCTTACATATATATAGCTTTGGACTACCCGGTCGAGATTTGCCTATATAAATTGTTTGCAGAAAATGCAACTGTCAAACAGTTGGGCCAAGTTATGGGTACAATATGCATACAGTATTAAAGTACGTGTAAACTTGTGTACCTTCTACCACATCTTCTTCGTCACTGTCCACTTCCGGCTGCTCTGCCATGTTGTTTCTGCGTGCGATGTTGTGCAGGACACAACATGCTGTCACCACTCTGCCTGCTCGCTCAGGCTGTAGCAGTAGACCCCGTAGGAGGCATCGCCACCTAAAAAACAACAATAATTGCCTTTTATCATTGCACAATGACAAACTTTACATAAAAAGTTCAAAGCGCTGGGTTGGTGGGTAAAGGGAGGATTCAGAGGGTTCAAACACAACCACAGACAGAAAACATGTATGCGCACGCACACTCACACACACAGAAGAAAAACAAATAATATACAAAAGCACAGAACTAAAGTAAAAAAACTACATAAACAGGGAAAAATGTGCATAAACCTATAAATGTTTACTCGCTTACAAGTTACATACTCGCATGCATACACAACAATTGTTCTTGCGTAGTGTGCATAACTGCACACAATACACACACAGAAACCACAGCCCTTCAAATGCCTGGAAGTATTCAACACACAAACTTGCATGCACACAAACAGACATACATGAACACACATACTGGTGTACTTCAAAAGTCTAGATGGAAAAGAAAACCACACCACACCTCTGCTTGAGCGCACCAATGCATCGCTCCACCGCTGAGCGAGTAGAGCAATGTGCAAAGTTGTAGTTGCGTTCAGCGACTCCGACAGCTGTAGGGGGAAGTGGCGTCATAAGCCAAAGGCGCAACATGTAGGCAGAATCGCCAAGGATAATGCCTTGCACCGGCGGTTGGGGGCTCTCAAACTGCTCGAACAGTCTGCTGCGACGCAGTATCCTTGCATCATGTGTAGAACCTGGCCATCTACAGTTGACAAAAGAGGATACAAAATTTAATAATAGCAACTGCACACATAGACATACAATGTTGCAATTGACCAACCCTTACAATTTTAAATTACCAGCACATAGTAACTCTCTTAGACATTTAGAAGTTGTAATTTTGATGCATTGTTACAGCTGATGGGTTGGAATCAAATTGCAGTCAGAAAGCTTTTTAAGTTATAGGAAAACTGTTCTATACAGAATTATTATAAATATGTGCACACATGAATCCACATTTAATTAAAAGCCAGCATTATGAAGTATGAGAGGGCAACCTTAGAAATAAACAAAAAATTCTATACAACAACGAACAATAAATATTTATAGAAAATGTGACATGAATTGTTCTTACCCTGTCACCCACACTCGCTTTTCACTTTTTTCTCCCATTAAAAAAACACAAACCAACAACCTCTCTCTCCCCCCCCCCCCTTTTTTTTTTTTAACAAAATTAAATAACATACAATTGCAACAACATATCGAGAAAGGTGCACAAAAGCTCAACTCAAATTCATGAGTGCTACCCAAACAAATGAAATTACAAATATTACATGTAACAGCATACAGTAGTAATTTTAGTTAGTACTGGTACTGAATACAGTAATACTAATAAAATTGATATTTTTACATTTTTCGAACAAACCAATAAAATATGCTTGTTATGACCCACCTGGCGATGACATTGATAATTTCCAAAATGCAGTATTTTCTGTTGTAGACTGTTTTACCTCAACCTTTTTATCTGATCCCAAGGGTGGTTAAAGGGGTTTCACCGTTATACTTATTCAATTTTTGAATTATAACAAAGCTCCAATAGGTATAATACAATTAACAGGGTGATGGAAAGGAAAAAAGCTGGTATTCAGTGGTGCTTACCTGCACATTGATGGAATAGAAGTTCTTCCTGTTGATGTAGTCGCCTGAGTTTTCACGTTTGGGGGCATCAATTCGGACATGTGTCCCGTCGACACATCCAATTACATCTGAATAAAAACAATTATCACAATGTTTAGAACTGTTTGCATACATTTGAAATGAGCACATGTGATCAACACAAAGTATGCATGATGACTATTTTGTGTGCTACTGTACATTATTACAATTATATAGCACAGCATTGTGAAAATGAGAGAGAGAGAGAGAGAGAGAGAGAGAGAGAGAGAGAGAGAGAGAGAGAGAGAGAGAGAGAGAGAGAGAGAGAGAAAGAGAGAAGTGTGGTCAGTAACTGACAGTATAGCATTGTGAAAATTACAGATCTATGTACAAGAAAGAGAGAGAGAGAGAGAGAGAGAGAGAGAGAGAGAGAGAGAGAGAAGTGTGCTCAGTAACAGCAGTCAGGCACATGACTACACCCATATAATACAGTAAACATGTCGCCACATCAATTTTACCTGGAAAAGCACGGTAGGCGAAAAACAGACGCTTCTGGCGATCAGCCTCCGCTTGATCAGGAAACCTGATGTAATGTTGACGTCGAGCAAACAAAGCATTGGTGACTCTTGTCACTGTGCGTGAAACTGTTGATTGATGTACTCCAATCAAATCGCCTGCATCTGTCTGCAGCAACCCTGTTGCAAAGTACCGAAGTACCAAACAGATCTGCAGAACAGGTGTTAGGGCGCCTGTCCTGTCGACTGGATATTCCAGTTCATCCCCCAGATCTCCTGCCAAGGTAAAAATGGCGTGCCTAGGCAAGCGAAGGCGCTTTACAACCTGCTGATCGTTCCACATTTCTAGCGGATGGAGCCTGTCACGAAAAACTCTTGGAACACGTTCATTATGATTTAGAATCCAATAGATGGACGCCATGTTTGCTTTCGGTAGTTACTAAAGTCGAGCTCCTAGTCCACTTCCGATGTGGACTACCGTAGTTGGTAACTTCGGTGCGGCCTACTGGCTCATGCATTACGAACTACCCGCTCAAGTTGGTAACTTGCGAACTAGTTGATAACTTCGTGTGAAGTCTGCTGCCATGCATTAGGCCCTCTATCAGCTTAATTTTGCGTAAAGAGCCAAAAGTTTGATTACTCTTTACTTACACAAACTAATGTTGTTTACATTGTTATCTCTAGTTGGTTTTGTTTTATTGTTTCTATGAGAAAGGAAAAGTTAAGTATATTTCAGTGGAACTGTCGTTCGATTTCCACAAACTTTCAATATCTTCAGCAGTATTTAATAGATCATGATCACCATGTACTTGCGTTACAGTCACTTAACGTTACCAGAAGAAAGTTGCCTAAGATGAAAGGTTATTATTACCCCCCTGTGTCAAACAGTAATAGTCAGAAAGTGCAAACAGCTATTTACATTAGAGACGATCTTGAATTCGATAATATTTCTTTTTTGCCAACTGATGGTTTAGACTTTGTGCATAGTACAGCAGTTATACTATAGTAAAAATCAACAAGAATAAGTGCGTTAATATAGTATCTTTGTATTATCCTAAAGGTACGGACAATACGAATTGTAAATGGATACGAAATTTTGACGTCTCTCAACCATGGATAATTTGTGGAGATTTTAATACGCACTCTTATTTATGGGACAAAGACTGTTGTGTTACTAATAATCATCGCCTAGGTGACAACATTGCTGATTCAGATCTAATTTTGCTGAATGATGGTCGTATTACCCGTATCCCTGACGTGGCCACTCATCGTGCTTCGGCAATAGACTTAACCCTTTCTACACCGGACCTGTTTGTTGATTGCAAGTGGGATGTTGAGGAAGACTCCATAGGTAGCGACCATTTGCCTATTGTTGTTTTATTTGGTAACTGCGTGGAAATAGATTCTGAAGAGGATATCGTACCTAAATATCACTACAATAGTGCTAACTGGCAGAAATATCAAAGAATTTTGTTGTCATATGACAGTAATTTCGCCAACAATGACAATGTTATGTTGTATATACTACATTTGTTGAAAACATTCATGCAGCAGCATCTAATAGTATTCCGCAAAAAAGAGTAAATTTGAAGAAAAAGAAACATTCGGGTAACGTATGGTGGAATGAATCTTGTAAAGCTGCAGTGGATAGAAAAAAGGTAGCGTACAAAAATTGGTTACGAAATAAAAATAACGAAACATTGTCTTTAATGAAACAGGCTAAAATAAATTGCAACAAAATAATCGCCACGGAAAAGCAAAAGTTCTGGTCTGAGTTTTGTAAAACTGAAATCAATAGCTGTAAAGATGTGTCAAAATTGTGGAGAAAAGTATCAGAAATGCAAAATGGTTTTCAATTACCTCAATGCCCCTTAAAATTACCTGATAATGATTTTCCTTCTGCTAAAGAGAAAGCAGAAGAATTTGTCAAATTTTTTTCTGTTACTAGTAATACTTCTAGTTTACCACCTCATGTGCGACAAGAGAGAGAAAAAGAAGAGGATCAAAATGTAGATTATGAGGAACCTGTACCTGACAACGACATGTGTTTTAATGCACCCATAATGTTTCAAGAAGTTAAAAACGCTCTGATTGAGCTTGGTATTAAAAAGTCAGCCGTAGGCTTTGACGGAATCTCTTATAAGTTATTATTGCATTTGCCCGACAAATGGTTGCATATTTTACATCAAATAATAAATCAATGTTGGGTTACAGGATGCTTGCCAAATAGTTGGAAATCTTCTCTCATTATTCCTATTTTGAAATCCGGTAAAACTAGGTCAAGTATTTCAAGTTACAGGCCCATAGCTTTAACTTCGCACACATGCAAAGTCATGGAAAAAGTAGTCCTTGAAAGACTAACGTATTACTGCACTAAAAAACAAATTATTCATGTAAATCAAGCTGGTTTTCAAAAAGGACGGTCAACCACTGACCATTATTTTAGTGAAGCTTACGACAAACATAAAGAGACAATTTGCCAGAAAGAAAGGTGTGTTAGCCACTTTCTTTGACATTACGAAAGCGTACGACAGAGTTTGGCATACTCGTCTACTCTACAAAATAAAGAAAATAGGTATATCTGGTAATATGTACAGATACATCAAAACCTTTTTAAGTAGTAGAAATATGAAAGTAAAAGTAGGTCATACATATTCCTCTTGTCTAAACACAAATATGGGTATTCCGCAAGGTTCGATTATCTCCCCTCTCTTGTTTAATATTCTAATATATGATTTCCCTTCAGTGTTAAGTAACAGAGTTTCTGTAGCGCAATATGCTGATGATATTGCTATTTGGATGAATGTTAATTTAAAAAAGAAAACTACTCTATTTAAAATCAAACATATAGCGCATGTGTATCAAACTGAAATAAATGCCATAGTTATTTTTATGAATCAAAATGGTCTGGAATTATCAAAAGAAAAAACTAATTTAGTTTTTGTTTAGTACTTGCTATGAACCTACGCAATTGCCTAAGTTATTTATAGAAAATGAGGAGTTAAAGTATGTATCTGAAGTGAAATTTTTAGGCGTATATTTAACAAGAAAACTAAAATGGAAACGACACATAGAATATTTACTACAAAAAGCAATCAAAAGTTACAATCTCCTAAAAGTAGTTTGCAATCTTAATGTTAATAATCTTCTTCATCTTGCTAGCTCGTTAGTCCGATCAAAACTTATTTATGGTCAAGAAGTGTATTTTTCTGCCCCTAAAACATACCTTAGAAAATTAACCAGCTTAGATAGTAAAGCAATAAAGTTAGCATTAGGTGTTCCTATTCATACTAAAACTTCTAAAGCCTATACTTTTGCGGGTATTATGCCCCTTGATGAGTATAGAAAAATGTCTTGTACAAAGTATATGGTAAGAGCAAGCTTTGTTCATAATAGTACTACTGAAGGGCTATTTCTGCGGTCAGATGTAGCATTTCCTAAGCAAGGACAAAAAGTAAAAGCCTATGAAACCCTTGCAACTTATACTAAAGACCTTTTTGTTGGTCCTTGTAATGTAAATGTACTTCAAAATGTTGAACAAGATCTTTTTTAGATAATGGGGCGCAACTCTGTTAGCGACTAGCGGCTGCGCAAGTGTCTCCCGTCTTTTTGTGTTTTACTAGTATCAGTAACATTTTAATCAAGTGTGTGTGTCAACAGTATGTAGCTAAGTACGCCAGTGAGTGAAAGACGTTTATTTTGTGAGGTGAGAACGGACTGTAAGTGTATATTTTATACTGTTTTGATTTTGAGTGACTGTCGCACACTGGACGCCATCTTTGTTTACAAAGTGGTCCTACTTCCACCCCAAACATGAAATACAGCCGTGACTTTTTGTTGAGTCTACGCAAGCTCTCCCCACTTGCATCAACTATTGATTTTACATTTCTGCAAGATGCTGTGCTTCGTTCACTTCGTCCGAGAAAGAGAGGGAGAAGAGGAGGTGTGGTCATCCGCATGCGCCGCCGTAAGTACAGGCTACCACTACCTTCTATCGTTTTTGGAAATGTCCAGTCTCTGGGCAACAAAGGCGACGAGCTGGAGGCGTGCTGCAAGTTTATGCATGAATATCGTGAAGCAAACATTATATGTCTGACTGAAACGTGGCTGAAAGAATGTCATGCAGACCCCGATGTCCGAGGTTTTACCGTGTACAGGCGTGACAGGACTGTGGAAGAAACTGGCAAGACTCGTGGTGGCGGTGTGTGTATACTTGTCAACAGTCGTTGGTGCAGCAACATCACAGTGAAAGAAAGCTACTGCAGCCAAGATATTGAACTCTTGAGCGTGGCACTGCGCCCATTTTATTTACCAAGAGAGTTTAACCAAATCTTTGTGACTGTTGCATACATTCACCCCAAAGCTAATGCAAAATTGGCAGCAGAAAAGGTGAGCCAGGTTATCCACCAGTTGTCTTCCCTCTCACCCGATGCCCCATCGTTCATCTTGGGCGATTTCAACCATTGTCCCTTGAAGAAGACCCTGCCCACATTCAAACAGTATGTGACTTGCACCACCTGTGGCGACAGTATGATTGACTTATGTTATGGCAACATCCCAGGCGCTTTCAAATCTCACGTGTTGCCTAACATGGGGCGGTCTATCCACAGTATGGTGCACCTAACTCCAGTATACAAGCAGAAGCTGAAACGCATCAAGCCCACGGTCAGGACGGTCAAGGTGTGGAAGGAAGAATCAATCGAAGCACTCAACGGTTGTTTTGACTGCACAGTCTGGAGCGTCTTCTTCGAGGGGAGCTCCCTTGATGAAGCCACTGAAGCCATCTCCGACTACATCAACTTCTGCGTTGATCTGACTGTGGAAGCCAAAGAGGTAAAAGTTTACCCCAACTCTAAGCCATGGGTGACCACAGAGCTTAAACACCATCTCCTGGAGAGACAGGTTGCGCTGAAGGAGGGCGATAAGACCAGGATGAAGTCTATCCAAAAGAAGATTGACGCCAAGATAAGAACTGAGCGTAAGAAGTATGCTTCAAAGCTGGAAGAAAACTTCAAGAAGGGCAACTCCAAGCAGTACTGGCAAAACATCAAAACCATAACTGGCTATAAATCCAAGGGTGGTAATTTGTCAGCTGATGAAGAAGGAGTATTTGCAAACGAGCTGAATACTTTCTACACTCGCTTCGACAAGCACAACTTCAGTGCTGAACAGCATCAGGCCATGGTCAAGGTACATGAACTCCCACGCACGTCCTTCACTGTAAGTGAACAAGAGATTAAGAATATATTCAAAAACCTTAACCCTCACAGTGCTGCAGGTCCTGACGCAGTCAGTGGCAAGACACTGAGGGAGTGCTACACTTCTCTGGCACCGGTGTTCACCATGCTCTTTCAACGCTCTTTCGATGAAGGCAATGTTCCACAACTCTGGAAGACGTCAACCATAGTTC
The DNA here is from genome assembly GCA_036898135.1 of Oncomelania hupensis. Classification (NCBI taxonomy): domain Eukaryota; kingdom Metazoa; phylum Mollusca; class Gastropoda; order Littorinimorpha; family Pomatiopsidae; genus Oncomelania; species Oncomelania hupensis. The sequence continues at coordinate 77,806 of JBAHVR010000294.1, forward strand.
CTGTGCCGAAGAAGAAGTCGCCGACTCAGCTCAATGATTACCGGCCAGTGGCTCTGACATCAATACCCATGAAGTGCATCGAGAGAGTTGTTTTGAAACACCTGCGGCAGGAAACCGAACAACACCAAGATCCCATGCAGTTTGCGTACTGCAAAGGACGCAACACAGAAGATGCCATCCTCACACTCCTGCACCATCTCTGCCAACATCTAGATAGGCCTGGGTCCTATGCCAGAATCCTATTCCTCGACTTCTCGAGTGCCTTCAACACTATTCAGCCCCACCTACTCATTGAGAAGCTGTTGGCCATGTCAGTCAGTCCGATGCTGGTTTCATGGATTTACAGCTTTATGACTGGGCGTCGACAGCAGGTTCGGGTTGGAGGCACTCTGTCGTCAGTTCTGGTGACCAACACCGGTGCTCCACAAGGTTGTGTATTATCACCGGTCCTGTTCACCACATACACCGCCGACTGCCAGTCCTCTGACCTAAGCAACATCCAGGTGAAGTTTGCTGATGATACATCACTCACTGGTCTGATCTGCAGTGATGAAGCTTCATACAGAGCAGCAGTTGATGAGCTGGTGGCTTGGTGTGACCGCAACTACCTGGAACTCAACATTACAAAGACGGAAGAGATGGTGGTTGACTTCCGTCGACAGTCCAATAGCATCGAACCGCTTGTTATCAAGGGTGAAGAGGTCCGCAGAGTCTCAAAGTACAAGTACCTCGGGACAACCATTGATGACACACTGGCATGGACAGACAACATTGACGCCTGCTATAAGAAGGCGAATCAACGGCTGTTCTTCCTCAGGAAACTGAAGCAGTTCAGGGTCAACAGCACAATCCTGTATCTATTCTACCAGTCTGTCATTGAGAGTGTTGTGCTTTACAACCAGCTGTGCTACTACAGCTCTGCCAAGAAAGCCGACACGGACAGACTGGATAGAATCACTGCTGTGGCGTCAACGCTGATGGGGAAGGACACAAGGCCGCTAGCAACATTGTTCGACCAGACTGCAGTGAAGAAGCTAGAGAAGATCAAGCAGGATTCAAGTCATCCACTGCATGATGCTGTCTCTGCCTGCATTTCAAAACGCGGATCAGGGCGTATGCTGTCCATGCGGTGTAGAACATGTCGCTTTAGAGACTCTTTCCTTCCAACAGCAATCCGCACTTTCAACAATAGAGGACGACGAGGATCAGAATAGTTGATGGTTGTTACCCAGGATGGATGGCAGTGAATGGATTAACTGTGTATTATCATTATCAATCACCAGGTAGAAAAATTAGCTTGGATACAAAAGGAGTACCTGAAGCACCTTTGCCAGGACCATCATCCTCGTATCAACATCATCATTATCACCATACCCATTGTCATCATTATTTATATCAATCTTGTTGCTGTATCAATTTTTATTCATCAGATTACCATAAGTTGTACTGATATTTATATCAATCAAAAACAAACACTGTCACTGTCAAAAATAATATGAATTTGCAGCAGTTATATGTACACAAATTTATGTTCCAGATGCTGCTATTTTCTGATTCAAATTGAAATTGAAATTGAAACTTGTCTGTTGTTTATTTCACTGCTATGTTTATTAGGACATTGTTAAGAGAAATAAAAATGGTCTTTCATCCTTGGCAGTCTCATCTTCATCCTCATCATCTTCATCCTCATCATCTTCATCCTCCTCCTCCTCCTCCTCATCATCATCATCAACAACAACAACAACACTAGTAGTAATTACCATTGTTGGCTATCTCAACAGTATTAGTACATAAATTGGTTCTTTGCAAATAATTAAAAACAGCCTGTGCAATGTGCTATGATTACCCTTTCCTATTGTTGTCATTCCCATCACTGCTGTCAATGTGAACATGTATTTACATACCATCACCATCATCATCATCTTGGACTGACTCTTAACCATCAAGAACTGTGATAATGATTGTTAGATTGGATGCAATATCATTTTATATGTCATAATCAGACTGTGATTATTGTTATTAACAGTAGTGGTGGCGTGTATTCGTGTGTGTGCATGAGTGTATGCCTGTAGAAGTGGTTGTAAAAGTATTGTTTTGTTTTGTTTTGTTTATTTTAGCTATAATAAACCTGCATGTGGAGGAAAATTTGTAGGCTGAAGCATTTATTATTTACCTCTTTGTAGCTTGACTCTTTTATTATCAGCTGGATCCAGCGTGATTCTATGTAATTTGCTTTTAGAGCAATAGATTTTAGTCGTCTAGTTTTTAAGAGATTCATATGCATAACCATACTTAGTCTGTGCAAAGTTAATCATCAGAAAACCCTGTACTGACCCAGTTTCTCCTTGCATGGCAGTCTGGTTCATAATATCAAAAACATGTATACTGCTTGGAAATTCAGGTCTTTGTTTCTTGGGTCCTGTTGTGTACGCATAAAAATAATATCCAGGAATTGCAGTTGATCTGCACTGAACTGAAATAAACACAGACTTAGCACAACTCCCGTTGTGTGTTTAGAACACTGTAACTAGGTTAGAAGTGACGTCATTACTGGTCCTGCCACAGGCCAGTGACAGTCTGCATTAAATACTGTACCGGTAACTTTTTAACTTCTGGTGTGTGTGGGTGTGTGTGTGTGTGTGCGTGCGGGTGGGGGTGCGTGCGGGTGTGTGTGTGTGTGTGGGTGTGTGTGTGTGTGTGTGTGTGTGTGTAGGTAGGTGTTTTGTGTTAGGGGTTAGAAAGTAGGATGCATGACTTTTATTATTTCATTAATATGATTATAAGCTACATTCATGTTGTGTACACCTGCTTTTCTGTTCTTTGGGGTGTATTGTTTTAATCCCTGAAGTCTTTTGTGTTTTATTGCTTTTGTGCCGTTGTTTTGATGAAGTGTACGCCGCACACACATTTCCTTGTGTTTTCATGGGGACAATAAAGATTCTGATTCTGATTCTGATTCTGATTCTGATTTTTCGCCTTTACCACCATGGGAAATCGAAATTGCTCAATTTGACATAAATTACTGCAATGAAAACAAAAAACAAAATGAAAACATTGTGGCAGTTGAAGCTAAGATGCATTTAAGTGTAAATTACTCAGAGCATTTAAAAATTTACACAGATGGATCTGTTTTAGATTCAGGAAACACCGCTGCTGCTTATATTATACCAGATTTGCATATAGAAGAATCTTTTCATCTAGGAAATGGAAGATCAATTTTTACTGCAGAATTAGTTGCTATTTTAATGGCTCTTAGTAAAATTATTAGTTTACAAATAATTTTTTTAAGGCTTGTATTTTATGTAGATTCTATGTCTGTACTTCAGGCATTGCAATCTCAAGTTCACAAGGAACGGAAAGAGTTAATCATTGAGATCAAGCATGCTATACATAGCCTCAGAGTCAATGGTACAGAAATAAGCTTTTGCTGGGTACCTTCACACTGTGGATTGGTGTATAATGACATAGTTGACAGAAAAGCTAAGCAAGGAGCCTTAAATGTTACTGCAAAATTCCTTGATATATTTCCATCATCCAAGGAATTGCAAAACCAAATTGAAAGGAATATGACACAATCCTTTAATACTAAGGCAATGTTCAATACCGCAGTGATTTACAAAACTTCAAGAGTAATTTATTCTATGTCATATAGAATACTACTAGATGCTGTGCGGACCAAATATTGTAGAAATATTGAATGTGTGTGTAACCAGCCCTTCTCACTTAAACATATTCTTTTTGATTGCAACGTTATTACCCCCTTGTTTATTCTAGTCTTAGACAGGAAAACAAGTCTAGCAGACTTTGATTTAGATTTATGCACCGTCGTGGCAAAAATCTTAATTGATACACCAGTAGCTAGATTTGTTTAACTGTCTTCCTGGCCCCCCCCCCACCCCCCACACCCTTTTTTTTTGTCTTATCATCTTTGGTGAACAAGACATTAATAAACCAACCAACCATCCATCTTTCTCTATCCTCAGAAGCCCTGATGGCTTCGCTCAGTGTCAAACCAGTCCATTCTCGAATGTTGTCCTCCCACCTCTTTTTCGGTCTCCCTCTTCTTCTACCTCCTTGCACTGTGCCTTGCAGAATGGTCTTTGCAAGGCCTGGTGATCTGGTGACGTGGCCATACAATCGGAGTTTCCGTTTCTTCACCACTGTGAGCCGGTCATCGTGTTGTCCAATGGCTTGTGTGATGGTCTGTCGGACTTCGTCGTTGGTGATGTGTTGGGTATAGGAAATGCCCAGAAGTCTTCTGTAGCACCTCATCTCCATGCTTTGTATTCTTCGTTGGAGATCTGCTGTGAGGGTCTATGCTTCGCAAGCATATAGGAAGATGGAGATGAGAAGGGAGCGCAGCAGTCTTACTTTGGAATGTAGACTGATGGTCCTGTCTTTCCAAATGGGCTTCAACTTTGTCAGGGCAGCAGTTTGTGCGATCCTGAAGAGGACTTCCTGTCGTGACCCATTGTCTGACACAATGGCTCCCAAATATTTAAAACTATGCACTGTATTGAGTGATTGGCCTTGGACTTTGATGTCCGTGTTGATGCCATTGGTGTTGTTGGTCATCATTTTGGTCTTCTCTGCACTAATTTCCATTCCATAAGCTCTGGGGGTGGTGTCAAGCTTCTGTACCAGCTGTTGAAGTTCTTGTTCCCCTCCAGCCAATCCATCAATGTCATCCGCAAAACGAAGATTGGAGATTGCTCTACCCCCTATGCTGACTGTGCCTTCGTGATCTGCAAGAGCATCTGACATGATGCGCCCTAGGAAGATGTTGAAGAGTGTTGGAGAGAGTAGGCATCCTTGACGCACACCGATTGTTGTTCTGAACCAGTTCCCGATGACGCTGTTATGGAGGACTGCACTGGTAGCCTTGTCATACAGGCTTTTGATGACTTCAATAATTTTAGGACTGATCTTGTACACTTTCATTGTTGCACATAGAGCTGCATGCCAGACTCGGTCAAACGCCTTCTTGAAGTCTATGAACACATGATATAGATGTTGTTGGTGCTGTAGGTATTTCTCACAGATTATTCTGAGGTTGAAAATCTGTTCAGTGGTACTTCGCCCTGCCCTGAATCCTGCTTGTTCTTCAGCTATGATTTGTTCAGGTTGGGGTTTCAACCTGTTGAGTATTATTTTCAGGAGGACCTTGCTGGGATATCTGATGAGGCTGATGGTGCGGTAATTTTCACACTCCTGAAGGTTACCTTTTTGGGACGAGTGATGACAAGCGACTGGGTCTATGGTGTAGGCCACTCTCCACTCTGCCAGATCTTGTTACAGATAATGGTGAGGGCATCAATCATCGCTTCTCCTCCTGCTTGTAGCAGTTCCGCGGGTATGTTGTCCACTCCCGCTGACTTCCTTTTCTTCAGCGATTGCACTGCTGCCTCAACTTCTTCCCGGAGAATTGGGAGGATTTCTTCTTCTTCTCTGTTCTCGGGACATGCTAAAACTGATGGGTAGAACAGATACGATAATTACTCATTAATCAGTACCTTACATAGAATATGTTTAGAAGGTGAGTTGGTCTTGGTCAGACACTACCACACCACCAAGCAAAGCAGATCGCTGAAAAGGGAAGAATCTGGGCTGTCAGTTTTAGTAGCCTAATGTATTATTATAAAGAATAATAAAGTTAACCTAGTCTCCAGGAGGAACTGAGGCATAGACGGTTTCCTTTGCTAATGCACCCTCTGATGTAAATATGTATTTTGTATTTCCTCAAGCCTTATTTCAACGCAGTGCATATTTTATATCATGTTTGGTTTGTGGCGTTGAATGCAAGGGTGCGTGTGAATGTATTATTAATATGAAAGTTTATTATAAGTATTATGAATTGATAATTAGGTATTATTGAGTGTTCTATAAACAATACATGTCTTTGAATTATCACTAATTACTAAATGGGTCTTCCTTGTGTTCTTAAGCTAGACAATGAGTGTTTGCCGTATGTTTAAAAGTTTATTTGAAACTCATGGACACCTTTGTAAGAACAGTGCATCTACCAAGAGGCGGCCCGGGTAGGAAGCGAGAGAACCTTGGTGAAGAGTGTCTACTGGCGGGGCTTTTCTGAGCGGCACCAACGACACGGGTGTCGACTTCAGATGGTGTGACATCGTCGACAGACGGATTATACACCACGTCAGTGAGGTGTTGCGAGATCGTACTAGATCGTCATTCGGAGCGGGATACGGTAGTGTACACTTTATTGTTCTGGCTTAGGAACGCCAAGACCCTACCCGTAACGTTTGGACATTTATGTTTTGAATCGCGGCAAGGCCTGGTTTCACAGTGCTGAATTGGCCTATGAATAGGCACATGAAACAAAAGTATTTTCATGTAAATAGTTTAACACGTTTTGAAATCTTAATAACTTAGTTTGTTTAGTATACATGTGTGAGTGAATGTGAACTGCTATTTCATCTGTCTTGATTTGCTTACATTTATTCATTCCAGTATATTAATTCTTTTTCTGTCTTGTAAATAACTTTATTCATGTATGGAGAAAGGAGTTATGATAGAGAACCTACAATGTTGCCAAAGTAAATACTAAGTTAAAATCCTATACATCCACTTCATAACAATTCCCCCTCCCCCTCCTATTATGCCTTTATCCCTCTCAAGTCTTATTAGTCTTTCTAGCGCCCGGAAGGGCTGATAATAAGACCTCTTTAGTTATTATTTCATGTTGTGTGGCCACCCGTTTCGTCTATTTTTTGTTGTAATCTGTTACACTTTGTTGTTGTTTTTTGTTTGTTTTGTTTTGTGAATGTCTGTTTGGTATGTAATATATATTCCTCCCCCCACCCCTCTGGTCTCCTGTATGTGCATACGCGTGTGCTTTGGGTCGTATGCATAACGAATCGCTCACTGTATTGTTCCAAGCTAAGTTTTTTTTTGCTAGTAATGATTGCACCGAGCAGCACGTTTTTTTATTTGTTTATTAACCCTCTTCTTCCTTTCACGTTCCGCGCTGATCTGCTGTAGGAATTATTGTTGCCATGAAAGCGAACTGAGAAGAATTTTAATGATAAGTTTGACAACGAGGCTCCTTTGGGTTCACGAATTGATTTTTTTGTGATAAGTAGATCCGTGTTCACTTTTATGTCAACTTTGCTAGGAGGAACAAGTCTTATTGAGCGTACCAGTTTTGGCACTGTATCGCCCCAATAGGCGGTTCCAAACTAAATACTCAAATATTTTATATTGTTTAGACCGCGATCTACCATTTCGGATAAGTCTTCCCGTTTCATTCTTTATATCATCGTTTCTTGAACTTATGCTTAAACTTGTTTCGAATGTTAGCGATACATTTTTTGATCAATTGTACTTTTTTGAGTCCACACTCGCCGACACTATTGCCGAGATATATGGCTTTTGTTCATTACCTGATTTATAATAATATGATGCATTTCTTAGCTCTCTCTCTCTCTCTCTCTCTCTCTCTCTCTCTCTCTCTCTCTCTCTCTCTCTCTCTCTCTCTCTCTCTCTCTCTCTCTCTCTCTCTCCCACTTGTTTCGAATGTTAGCGATACATTTTTTGATCAATTGTACTTTTTTTGAGTCCACACTCGCCGACACTATTGCCGAGATATATGGCTTTTGTTCATTACCTGATTTATAATAATATGATGCATTTCTTTACTCTCTCTCTCTCTCTCTCTCTCTCTCTCTCTCTCTCTCTCTCTCTCTCTCTCTCTCTCTCTCTCTCTCTCTCTCGAGAAAGTTGACATAAAAGTGAACACGGATCTACTTATCACAAAAAAATCAATTCGTGAACCCAAAGGAGCCTCTCTCTCTCTCTCTCTCTCTCTCTCGATCTTTCTCGAGAGAGAGAGAGAGAGAGAGAGAGAGAGAGAGAGAGAGAGAGAGAGCAGCTGAGGTCTGCAGATGTAGCCAAGAGGAGACAGAGGGAGAGGTTCTGGAGACACAAACTCAAGACCAACTATCCAGACGGACTGAATGTTTGGGATTGATCGATGTTTGGGGCTTTTTGGAGCCAGGGGGCAGAGTTTGGATCAGGAGGGTCTGGAGACACTGCGGCGGAACTATTTAGAACTATACTTGAGATGTTTGGCTATTTGAGGGTGAATATTTTTATTCTTATTTATTTATTTATTTAATTTATAGAAAATTTTTTTAAAAACATTTTATTTTATTTTATTTTGGACGCGGGTGGAGGGAGAGAGGGGGAGATGACTCTTTATGGCTGAACCGATGATGCGATTGTAAGGGAGTTGGTATGTGTGGTTATATTACTTTCCCCTCCCCCCCCCCCCTTTCTCCATACTGAACTCTAAGTTTTGGTGATGTTGGTGAATACGGTTCAGAGATAGCTTTTAAATATAATTATTCTTTATAATTAATAGAAATGTCTAAATGGTACACTATTCTTTTTAATGAACTCGATTCACTTTCTTTACTATATATATGCTTAGACTGTTTTGTTTTGTACAGTCCTTGGGTCTTACTGATAAAGGTTTTAGTGTAATAAACCGAAAATTGTAACGCCTACTACCCAGGTGTTGTTGTTGGTTTTATTCTCTCTCTCTCTCTCTCTCTCTCTCTCTCTCTCTCTCTCTCTCTCTCTCTCTCTCTCTCTCTCCCTCTTTCTCTCTTTTTTTTCACCTCTGGTGTTTGTATTAAGCCGATCTCAGTGTTTGCCAAGTATTGCATTTGTTGTGGTACTAGATATTTATACATAGCTTCTAGTTTTCACCAGGTCACGGGGTACAGTTGTACTGAATAAAACATCAACCTATACCTTACTCCTGCGTTGTGACTGCTGTGTGTGAATTGGAAGGGCGAGCAGTTACACTAGTGCACTACCACTACTAGTAGAAACTATAGACTAGTAGACAAGAGATGCAATAAACAGAGCAGAAGTATCGCCATGCTCAGTTGTCTAGTTGTTTCCATGCTGCTCTGATCTGTCTCGTTTTTATCCGTCAAAAACAAAATGAAAACAGTGACAGGGTTGATCACTTCTTGGACAATCTGCTAGACAAAATTAATCAAAATCGTGTCAAACCATTTTGAAATACAGCGCACAACGTGTTTAGAAAATGATTATCTTTGACCATTAAGAAAGTACTGGCCAGTATTTGAGGTCTCTGCATAGTGAAAATAATTAAAAACTACACTTTTTTGTGTGTAATACTAAAAACGTGTTTTGAACACAAAAGTCACAATCGAAGCCACAGGCTGACAGAGCATCACACTGACACTGAGTAATTGTCTACGAGTGGAAGGACCTATTAACCAAAAATACATTAAAATCAGTTCTGCCGATATTTTCTATAATATAGAAAAAAAAAACTCCTTTTATTTGTAGGGAACTTGAATTTTACGGTTTTTAATAAATATGTTTTTGTGTTTTTATGGGAGTTATTTTTTTGAATATCTTAAGTTATTATTTTCATTGGCTAAAATTGTTGAACCAATGATAAAATGAATAGCTGGCAGGAAATGAAATAGTAGTCACACGAGTGTTGTATTCCAAAGTGTCAAGATATGTAGAGTCAGTGTGTCAGGCCAGGAAAAAAAAGATTAGGAAAGAGAAAAAAAAGAAAAGATTGTTTTGAATTCTGAAGAGGTAGAAAGCACTGAGAACTTATCAGGTTGTGTAGGTTTGGTGGGACTTTCTGAAAATGGATGTATATTGTGCTGTAAAGATTACAGGTATTTATAATGTTTTCATGATTGTGAAATGTTGGAGAGGTATATTTTTGCATTGTATTTATTGTGTTGAGAGGTGGTGAGCTGTTGTCCACTAAGACGGAATATAATTTTTATTGATGTAATAATATTGTTAATTACATGGGGCTATAGCTATAGAGCAGTAAATAATGTAATATGAATGAAAGGTGTGAGCATGTTTGATAGTAATTGTCATTCATGAAATAATTATATCTGGGATATGGATTACATTGTGGAAGAAGGAAAGAAATGATCACAAACGGAATGGAATTGGAAAAGTGAAAGAAAGGTGAGCAAGGATGAAACAAGAAGAATAGTATGATTATAAAAGCCAGAGAATTGACGTGTGTCTATATATATAATATATATAATGATGTTAATAATAATAATAATAATAATAATAATAATAATAATAATAATAATAATAATAATAATAATAATAATAATAATAATACAGCACATTTATATCGCGCGGTACCTCGCAAACGGTAAGGAAAGCGAGCTCGCCGCGCTTGACAACACACGTGCAATCACACACACACACACACACACACACACACACACACACACACACACACACACACACACACATTAATTGCCATCAAAGGAACTGCTAGCATTCAAACCTACAATAATGACAAAAACAAATCGATGCCGTAGAGCAACAACGGTCTATCGGTGATCTCGCCATTTTTATAATTCTTTCACACGGCCAGTTGAAAAATTTGGAAGAGCAGAACAAATCAGATATCAAATAAAAGTGTCCAGTTAAAAAACAACAACAGGTATTGGTGTACAGAATATCATATACAAATAATGGTGCAATAAAAGAAATATAAAATTGAAAAAAGCATGTTTACGATAGATAATTTGTTGTTGCCTGATAATTACTTATGGACAGCAGGGAACATTTTGTAGGAGGTTGGAACACTGTCTTCCAGTACCTGAGTAACATATCAACAACAAAAAATGAACATTATTTTATTGCTCAATAGCCGTTTCACACGATCCCCTTAATAGCAGTTGATGGCAACGGTACGAGATCTCACACTGTTTACTGACAAAAGCAGCGGAAAACTGCACTTTTTCTTCCTTGTCAGAGAAGACAGACACCCCTATATAGTTACGACAGGCAGTAATGGAATAGCAGCCATATGTGCTGTTGTTGCTTGAACTACTGACCCATCCCCTTCTTTTTTTTCTCAGGCATAAACTGCTGACCCTGCAGTAGACCATTGTTGCACAAAACTTGCAGCGGTTTGTTACTGGCCCATGTAGTGCAAAATCCCATGTAGTGCAAAATCAGCAGGATACTGCTCGGTAGTCCAGTCTTCCACAAGAAAACGATACCCCACTCATTTTGTGCAACAATGGGATTTCTTCCAAAACTATACCAACATATGCGAATCTTACTTTGAAATGTTGTCATCATAATGTTCGTAATAAATTCTATCAAATAAGAACAAGTTAACATTTTGTCAATTTTTTCAGATAATCCGTGGTTGCTCTTAGGAATGGAAATATGTACATCAGACCTGCCTACCTTACGCATTACTGATCAGTAGTTTTCCCTGTGAATTTCAGTAATTTTTCATTTTCCTTCAGTAATTCTACAGACATGAGTAAACGCGGTGTTTCTGAATAACCAAGGTATGAATAAATTCACGGCACGTTTACTACTTAAAATGCACCAAAAAAAAAAGTTTTTAAAAGGATAGCAAAAAGAAGGAAACAATATCAAACAGATTTTTAAAAAAATGATTACTTAGTATTATGAGAGACCATGGCATGCAACAAAAGATAAACCTGCACATCACTGACCCGGTTGTGATGAAGGATAACTGTTCCACAGAGTTTTATTTACATTACAGGTGATTGACTCAAATGTCATTATCATGATAAAGATGTGTAATTCACAAGAATAGGCACTACACATAAATTATGAATTCAAAGTTTGCCTTTTAAAAAAAATTTTTTTTTGTTCCATCAGCTGTCAAAATAAGGACTTGTAACTGTGAATATGTTTACCAATAACAATAGCACATTGTGAGGTTAATTTAATTACAGTTGAAATCGACCACACTGAAAAGACTGTACCCTGTACAAAGTTTGCAGGTTTTTTTTTTTCAAACTGGTCCTTATATTGTGCCAGCTGTCTGGAGTAGGCACATTTGAGATGATCCAGCTCTTCTGGCCTGACATATCTGGTGTCTTCATGGCGAGATTTGAGGACCAGCCGCTTACAGACGTTTGCTCCTCCATGCCCAACTGAGAAGTCAGAATCGCACACAGAACAGTACACGTATAATTCTGGGCCATGTTTTTTGAAGCCACAAGACAAGTCCGCGTGTAATCCGAACGAAATACTTGCAACTGCAGCTTTTTCTTCTTCTTCTGCACTTGAGCAATCTCTACACATTCAGACTTTTCTGATTCGTAGTCTGTCTCATGTAAACGTGCAACTTTAGCCCGATTAGAACTTTCTCCACTCGCCATTTTCACTCAAGATCGGCGCGACAAATATGATCGTAACGTTCGAGCATGTTCATTGGTTCGCGACGTCCAATCACAACTCTCGAAACATTTGCTCTCATGCAAGGGCGGTTACTCTGTCGGCTTCTAGGCCTAGCAGACAACAATTTAACAAGTTTACACGGCTCTAAAAATTGCGTAGTTTTTCCAATTGTTTTCTCCGTAATTTTGCATAAAATTTCGTACTCCCGTACTAGAGGGTAAAATTCCGTAAAATTACGGAAGATTACGGAAGGGTAGGCAGGTCTGGTACATGAATCAAAACAATACTAATGTGGACAAAAACAACAGTTTTTAAGCTAAGCTCTTCGCCAGCCGGACTCCACACAAATAGAATGAGATTATACTTAGAAATGATTAAAGAATAAATTAGGGTGAGTGATGGTCAAAATATTTAAAATGGGAAGTATTTAAAATACACTGATTAGAACTTTTATTGAAAAAACGGAAACTTCGATCGTATGGCCACGTCACCAGATCATCAGGTCTTGCAAAGACCATCCTGCAAGGCACAGTGCAAGGAGATAGAAGAAGAGGGAGACCGGCCGAAAAAGAGGTGGGAGGACAACATTCGTGAATGGACTGGTTTGACACTGAGCGAAACCATCAGGGTTGCTGAGGACAGGGAAAGATGGAGTGCGCTGGCTAAACGATCATCTGTGGTCCCCCTACGACCTCCGAGTTACGGGATAGGATAGGATAGGAGAATTTTATTATTATTTGAAAGAAAAAAAAAAGAAAAATCGTCTCTTGGTACGGGAGATAACTCGGTGCTAAGTCTATACAGTCTAAATATAGCAAAACCGATGATGATGATGACGATGATGACGATGACGACGATGGTGATGATGATGATGATGACGATGATGATGATGATGTCAATGCTGATGTTGGTGACGATGATGATTGATAATATCATGTATTTATGTAACCGTCATGTGGTTAAATTGAAATGCAACTTGTTCTTACTGAGAATCCAGTGCAATATATGTATGCGCTATCATAATCGTATCGTTGTCGATATCATCATCATAATCACCAATTCAAAGCTCGCCCAACCTCATTCTGAAGTAGACTAGTCTACTCGGATAACGGCAATAGTAACAACAATAAAATGTTTAAAAAAACAACAAACAAATTAAATTGGAGAGTACGGTCTAAAGGGAAGTAAAATTATCACCGCAGTAGGCTCGGTGAAGTGAAGGAGTTGTTTCCCTTGTGCTTATGTTCGCGTTATAATGTGCGCGTATATGTAAGGCGGAAAAAAGTCTCAAATGCGCGTGCAATTGCACGCGAAAATGCACACACAATTACACGCGCATTTATCCACGAGTTACATTAAAACTAGGAATGGGAAATGTACGGAAATACGTTCTATGTACCAAAATAATTTAATATAAATTGACAAATAATTTACAATGTAACTCCCTTGCCACCCACACCTTCCCCTGATTCCAACCCTCCACCCGTGTAGCTATCGTAGGAGTTATCTTCATTGTAGCCTTCATCTGGTTATATCTTAGAAGTTCTAAGTTTACTTATCATTTTAGACCACGGCTGACTTTTATTTTATTTTTTTAATATTATTATTTCTTTTTTTTTTAAAATAAGGAGAATGTAGTTCGGACTGTGTGATTTGTTATCTAAAGTCTGTTTTAGTAAGATTTAGTTTACATCACTGAACAATACGTCATAACTGACTTCATCTAAAACTCTTTAGGCCCAAATCATCACTACAGCTTTGTTTTGATTCTTTCTCAGTTTTTTCATCTATGTTTTTGATCGCTCCGCTACGCTAAAACTAGTCTTCACAGCTACGCTAAGATTTCATCCCTGTGAATGAAAGCTTTTGGTGACATCAAACAGCTTAATGATAGAAAGAGGGGGAACTTGGTACAGAACCGCGAGACGAAAGGTACGAGTTATGCGCCTTTGTCAGCGTGCTGAAAATGGCTCGTGGCAGAAAGTCAAAAGGCGACCGAGTGAAACAGGGCGGTGACTTTTGCACAGCCATCAATTGCCGTAATGCCAGATACAAGAAAAGTTGTGTTGGCAAGTCCTTTTTCAAATTTCCAAGAGACAAAGAAAGGTAAATTGCAATTGAAAAACTTCATTTTTTGTGTGTTTATTTAGGCTTAAACTAAGACCACTGCAGTGCTGTTAGTGTTAAAACAATCGGAGAGCGGATTGAATGATTCATGTTATACCTATTAGCCGAAGCCCAGATTGTTTAGAGGTGCTTTTTAGGGTATCCAAAACGAAAACAAGGCAAATGTAAAGAGTTTAGGTTGTTGAACAATCTTACCAAAATGTAAAAAAAAAAAATTAGCGCAATTAGGAGATACAACGAATTAAAAATTGCCAAAACGGTATTGGCACATTTTGCCAGTCATACGCGGGAATTTCCTTGCTGGCGAAGTATAACTCCGCCCACATGCCCATTCAACACTGTGTCAGCGTGACTTCACAGACATGGATGAGGATTTTGAAGATGAACTGATGGAATATTCACCATCATTAAATTCCACTGTGTCTTTTGAGTTAAGCACACATTTGCATTTTCTTTGCTCCCCTGAGTTTGCATTTTTAAAATAAAAACATTATAACGCGCAATATAATAGTTTTAAACGCCGGTTTTCAGTGATGGCTAAGTAGGTCAGCAGCAGACGCTCTCGCCTGTGGTGACTGGTCGCTGCCCTGTGCACAGTTCTTTTTGTTATCTGACAGGGCATAGCTCGAAATTCATATGTCTTGTGTTGTTTGATAATTAAAAGTATCTTTAATATTGTTTGGTTGTGTTTCTGATTTAAGCTTCAGTCCCAGCCGTGTTTACGACTTTTTTTGTTTTTGTTTTTGTAACGGTTCTACAGCGCTGACAAAATTAAAATTGTATGGCAAGCGGATACAGACAAAAGCGTTAAAGTTATTAACAGTTTACAAAGAAAAAAAAAAGAAAAAAAAAAGAAAACAATGTTTAACCACAAAGTTTATGTTAACTTACATTTTTGTCATTTATTAACAACTTCTTCAGAAGTATGGTTGACTGCAGCCTTTTGAGGCTTTGTCGTAAATGCGTCATTTAAAAATTAAATGCGTCATTTAAAAATTAGACGTCATTTTACGCACACAGTATGTAAATCAAGAAGCAGTTTCAGAAAGTTAACCAGGCAGAGTACATACATGTATACACGTATACATTTACATACATATATATACACATACATGCACACACACACGTACATATACATATCTGCAAACATATACATACAAACTTCTATACGTATACATCGACAACTTTATTGGCTTCAATACATGCATATATGTACACACACTTACACACACACACACATATATACATATATATATATATATATATATATATATATATATATATATATTCACACACACACACACATACTCTCACACACACAAACACACACAGAGTTTTAAGGCTATGATATAAAACGGGCATACTAATAAATCCAGAATGATTAAGTTTGATTACCATTTGATATGAACTATTGCAGTATTAAAATTGAATGGCAAGCGGATGCTGACAGAATAGTTATTGATATTAATTTGCGTTATAAGGGTATACACTATAATATCAAACTGGTGTACTAATACCACCTATGTTGTCGTCTTTGAAAAAGTGTTGAGTGTTATAATCCGGAATAAATTAGATTGATTACCATTTGATATAAATTTGTGCAGGAACCAAATGAAGTTATTGCATACGAGGAAGATGAAGATGAAGTATGCATCATCTGCAAGAAAGGTTTTGTAAAAAAAAAGAAAACGTGACGCTAATACAAAAAGGATGTGATTCTATTAACAAAGCTAAGAGTCTCCTCTCTGAAAATCCTTACCGGGAAGAGAGGGGACTATAAACTGATTAAAAAAAATATTAACAAAGCTAGTAAACAGAGGAAAGTATACATACACCCAGTTCCTGGAGATCTTGTACATGCTGTTTGCAGACAAACATTCACAAACAAGCACCATGTGAAAAAAGCTATGAGCAAGCTGAATCAGTCACCATCACCTCGAAAACACAGGTTGTCTGGACTGAACATAGCTTCTGGCACCAGTGGTTTGGTTCCAAAGTGCTTGTTTTGTGACAATGGAAGCAAAGGGAAAAAAAGGATCAAAGGATGATCATTATCAACTGACACCTATAAGAAGAATTCAAAGGTAGGTTGCTGGAGTTTTGTAGCAAGAGAGGAACCAGTGCACCAGGCCATCTTCTAAACCTTGTGCGTTGCAATTGCAGAACTGACTGTGCGTCAACCAGGTGTTCATGCCGACGACATGGATTGGTCTGCACTGTTGGATGTGGAGAATGCCGAGGTGAAAGCTGCTTAAACGTCATGAAGTACACAGAAGAGGAAGAAGAAGAGGAAGAAGAAGAGAAAAAGGAAGAGGAAGAAGAAATGGAAGAAGACGTGAATGACAATAGCTTTGAGATCTAACAGTCTGGCTCTATCATCAGCACTGCATTATGTTTTTGTTTTCGTGTAATAAAACGTTTTCTAGTGCTGATTCAAGTACAGCATGGCTATGGCATTCCGTTTGTAAAACAATTGATAGTTTGCATTTTAAGGCCAAAACCATAGCATTTTTGGCAATAATAATTTTATATAAAGAATGGAAGCAAGACTGTAAACAATTAATTATTTGTATAGAGCGATTTCGATAACCTAAAGAATAGATTCTTTAGCAAAAGTTATGAACACAACAAAAAAATATCAAAGATACTTTTAATTATACAACAATGCAAGACAAATGAATTTTTGATCTACGCTCTTCTTCAGATTACAAACAATGCATAAGAATGTTACTTCCATCACTTATTTTATGGTATTGTACATTTTAAAAAATGTGTTTGTTTAATGTATATACTATTATTTCTTTATTAATTACGTAGTTTTTATTATAGACTAGGAGTGTAATCAGCATGGTGGCCATCTTGAAAAATGGTCGCCATATTTCTTTTTGTAATGACTACTGGGATTTTTTTAAAACAGGTCTTAAGTCACAGGTATACCAAATTTGGTGCTTGTAAGGCAAAATCTTTGTCTAATACTTCATAGTATAGTACAAGAGTATAATCGGCATTATGGCCATCTTGAAAATGGCTGCCATATTGTTTCTTTTTAATGGCTACCGAGGTTTTCTAAAAGAAAAGTTTTTAAATATCATATATACCAAATTTGGTGCTTATAGGAGAAAATCTTCTCATACTTTATATTGTAGACCAAGAGGGTAATAAGCATGGCGGCCATCATTAAAAATGGCCGCCATATTGTTTCTGGTAATGGCTACCGGGCGTTTGTAAAAGAGTAGGTCTTAAGTATCGTGTAGACCAAATTTGGTGCTTGTAGGTCGAAATCTTGATCTCATACTCCATAATTATTGTAGAACAAAAGTGCTATCGGCATGGCGGCCATCTTGAAAAATGTCCGCCATATTTTTTCTGTTAACGGCCACTGAGCTTTTTTAAAAGAGTAGGTCTTAAGTATCATGTATACCAAATGTGGCGCTTGTAGGTCAAAATCTTGGTCGTACACTTCATATTGTAGAACAAGAGTTTAATCGGCATGGCGGCCATCTTGAAAATGGCCGCCATATTTTTTTTAATGGCTACCAGGCTTTTTTGAAATAGTAAGTCTTAAATACCATGTACATCAAATTTGGTGTGGGAGGGGGGGGGGGGGAAGCTATTTTGTCAGTAATCTGCCATACTAGTTTTTGGCCTTACAAAGCAAGCAATAACTGATTTACAAATGGAATGCCATAGTACACGGCTAGGTAATAAATGCTCAATAACTTTGTTTTGCGATATTTTTTTTTTTACATTTTGGATATGTGATAGAGTAAATTATTATCTTTCCGATGCAGTAAAAATTATTTTGGATACCCAAAAAAGCAAAACGAAACATTTTGCGCATTCTGGGCTTGGACTAAAACAACGATCCGCACATTCCTTTTTACTCGCGCCACACAAACACAACAAACGCGAACGCGCGCGCGCACTCACACGCGCACACACACTTATTATCTTATACAGACACACGTGCACAAAACATCTTTATTGTCCAGTTTTCACATTGTATACATGAAAGTAGAAAATTGCCTTTGGCGTGGGAGCAAAGCTTTATGTGAAATAAATAAATAAAACTTGACGGTAAATAAATAAATAAATAAATAAATTAAAAATAAGCATTAAAAATAAACATTTAAAAAATCTATTATCTTTAATTTTGCGCGCGCGCTTCGTGGATTAAGAGCGCTACATGTCTCCATCATCATCATCATCATCATCATCATCATCATCATCATCATCATCATCATCATCATCATCATCGAGGTAGTACACATTGCTGCGATCGGTAGAAAGTATCGCCAAAACTCCCGCTAACAGCAGGTTAAAGTATTCCCTCCATCCCTTCAAAGTATACTTTGGGCTCGCTGCTAGCCGCGGATGCGAACCGCAGTTCTGTTTAAAAGTGATGGAAAGAGCGGAATATTGCTACAAGGGTTCGGATAATGGTTAGTTGTAGATCTATCCCTAGCCCTTGCCCTAACCCTTTTCTCTACAAAAATGCTCTTTTTCCGTCCCAAAACCCCATTTGCCTTCTTGGAAATTGTATGAAACCAAGTGAGGACACTATCCGGCGTCAATAAACGGTTCGAAAAGATTCTCAAACGGTTCGTAAAAGACAGCTGACCTAGAAACAAATACAGCGTGACCTAATTCGTCGCCTAAAGGAGTCGAAACTTACTTCTCCGTTTGTAGTCTTTCAGCGACACAGTAACTGAGCAGGTTGCTAACCTCGCCAAAGAATCCCTTCAATGGACAAGGGACATACTTTGGCCTGCTGCGCAGCGTGTGCCTGGAGTATACTTTCTTTCGATCGTAGCTATGTACAATGGGTGCATCATTATCATCATCATCATCATCATCATCATCATCATCATCATCATCATCATCATCATCATCATCATCATCGTCATCACCATCATCCTCTCTCCCTCTTTTTGCTGACGCACGCTCCACGTTCTTGTCGTAGATAACAGAAGAGGTGTTCTGAATAACTTTCGTTGTAACAACTGATTCTTGTATCTTACGTTGCTGTTTCATATATTTGTATACCATAGGGAGAAAACCAACAGACTAATTGAAGATGCAAAGTCTAGGTACACGACTAAAAAAATAGAGGAATGTTCCTCTAGTAGGGACCTTTTTTCAGTCGTTGGTCATTTGACTGGTAAGAAAGGTGAGAAGGTCCTGCCAAATTGTATTCCACCAAAACAGCTGCCAGACTCTCTCTGTGAGTTTTTCACTGACAAAATATGCAAAATCAGGTCAGAGCTAGATAGAATTAGTGGTAATCCTGACTTTACACCCTTCATGGGAACGCCAATGCTAAACTTTGTCCCTGTAACGTGTGACCATATCAGAAGAATTATTTTTCAGACACCTAAAAAGTCATGTTGCCTTGACCCCATCCCAGCAAACCTGTTGCATGAATGTTTGGATGAGTTAACCCCAATCATCACTGACATCATTAATCAGTCATTGTCATGTGGTGTTGTTCCTTCATCCTTCAAACATGCTGTTGTCTCTCCACTAATAAAAAAAGCAAATCTTGACGTTAATATCCTCAAGAACTATCGCCCAGTTTCAAATCTTCCCTTTCTCTCGAAAATCCTTGAAAAGGTTGCTCTCCGCCAATTGCTAGACCATTTTGAAAAATCCGATCTCCTCGAGCCGTTTCAGTCCGCTTACCGCCAGAACCACTCCACAGAAACGGCTCTGGTGCGAGTTGTTAATGACTTGTTGTCCGCCTGTGACCGTGGTCATGTTTCCGTACTGTCTATGCTAGATCTATCGGCTGCGTTTGATACGCTTGACCACGCCATTCTGCTTCAACGACTGCATGTGACCTTCGGTCTTTCCGGAACGGTCCTCCGCTGGTTCAGGTCATACTTGGCTGATCGGACGCAGTCTGTGGTGATCGGGAGCTCATTTTCAGAGCCAACCACATTACCCTTCGGAGTCCCTCAGGGTTCGGTCCTGGGTCCCGTACTTTTTACCGCATACATTCAACCCCTGGGCTCTATCATCCGCCAATTTGAAATGCATTACCAGATGTTTGCGGATGACACACAACTCCAAAAGTCTGGCCCCCCCTCTCAACTTCCTATAATACTGAACACCACCCAACAAACCATTGAATCTGTCAAGACCTGGATGAACGTAAACAAACTCAAATTGAACGATGACAAAACTGAAATTATTCCCATAGCTACTGATCATAAACTAAAATCTCTCTCTGACTCAGCTACCATCACACTCTCAGGCACGCAGATTGAATTCTCTCAGACTGTCAGAAATCTGGGAGTCCACCTTGATAGGGCACTTTCAATGGAACTCCACATTAACACTCTCTGCAAGGCCATTTTCCTGGAACTCCGAAGGATTAGCCATATAAGACCCTTCTTGACAGTGAGCGCTACAAAGAAGTTGATGTCTGCTTTTGTACTGTCAAGAATGGACTACTGCAACTCCCTGTTTGTAGGTCTTCCCAACACTCTACTGGACAAACTTCAAAAAGCACAGAACAACGCAGCCCGTATCGTGCTCAAGAAGCGCAAATTCGACAGCGCGAAACCGCTTCTTCAGGAACTCCATTGGTTGCCAGTGCGCGCGCGTGTCGAATACAAAGTTGCGATGCTTTGTTACCGCAGTCTGCACGGTCTAGCACCTTCTTATCTGTCTGAGCTCTTAACGCCATATCGTCCATCCAGATCTCTCCGTTCCGCTGACGCTGGTCACCTTTCTGTGCCACGAATCAAGCTGGAGACGTATGGTCGTCGTTCTTTCTCCTTTGCTGCTCCTACACTTTGGAATTCCTTGCCTCAGCCTCTCCGTGACACCCCTACTCTATCTGCATTCAAATCTAGACTTAAAACACATCTTTTCCATGAACACCTCTTGAAATAACTTCCTGCCCACCAGCTGCCGTCCTCAACCTCTTTTGTGGTCATCGTACCTTCATCATCGTCGTCATCATGTTCATCATCATGGTCGTCATCATCATCATCTTCGTCATCAGCCTCATCATATCATCGTCACCGTCGTTGTCATCTTCTTTCTCAGTGTCGTCGTCATCGTCATCGTCATCGTCGCTGTTTTCCTCATCTTCGTCGTCGTTGTGGCCCAGGTGTGTTTTGCTGCTTGAGTGTCTGTGCAGGTGTGTTGTGGTGTCTTTTTGTGGTGATCATAGTAGTTGTTCCATGGCGTTTTTAAGTAAATTGCTCGTTTCTGTTTCTGTGTGAAATGCACGTATACTGATAGAGATAGACAATTTTATTGTGCTTTGTATTTTATTGTTTGTGTGTGTGTGTGTGTGTGTGTGTGTGTGTGTGTGTGTGTGCGTGGGAGACATAGAGTGAGTGGGTGTATTTATGACTATGTTTTAATACTGTGGTGATAGAGATAGACAATTTTTTTATTGTGCTTTGTATTTTATTGTGTGTATGTCTTTGTGTGTGTGTGTGTATGTGTGTGTGTGCGTGGGAGACATAGAGTGAGTGGGTGTGTTTGACTATGTTTTAATACTGTAGTGATAGAGTTAGACAATTTTTTATTGTGCTTTTGTATTTTATTGTGTGGGTGGTTGTGTGTATGTATGTGTATGTATGTGTGTGTGTGGATGCGTGTGCGACATGGAGTGAGTGGGTGTGTTTGACTATATCTTAATACTGTGGTGTTTGGTTTTGTGTTTCATGCTTTTATTCTTTTATGTTCCTTGAGTATTTATTTATGGCTGGCTGTAACTGCGCTTTGAGCTTCTCCTGAGGGAAAGGCGTAGAATTTTAAATGAAATAAATTATTATTATTATTATTATTATTATTATTATTATTATTATTATTATTATTATTATTATTATTATTTCATCCCCAACTCCAGTCAAACTGCACAGCCTCCTTCCTTAACCCACCCAAGATACTGCGCATGGTGAATGGTCGTAGCTGATTGGGAAACAGAAAATAATTATCAGGGAAAGTGACAAGGACAAAAACAGTGATCAAGATGATCTGAATGGATGATCGTTTAACCTGCATACTAAATCTTTCTCTGTCATCAGCAACCCTCAGGGCTTCGCTCAGTGTCAAGCCAATCCATGCTCGAATGTTGTCCTCCCACCTCTTTTTCTGTCTCTCTCTTTTTCTGCATCCTTGCACTGTACTTTGGAACAACAATCTGCTGTAGAATTTGACACTGTTTTTCGAATGAACGATACAAAACACCTGAATCCACAAAGAAAAAATAAGTAGCAGAACAAACAGCTTTCTTTTCTCCTGATTGAGCACACTCAAAACATGAAACAATACTAGCATCTGATTTCTGAAAATCAATCAACTCCTGACGAGAAACTCCAAAATCCTGAGAAACATCAACCAAAGGAGTATGAGGAAAATCCTTCTGTGCAGTGCGAGCTCGAGTAGTGACAGCCGCCACACTCAAATCAACGGAAACCTGAGCACCAACAACAGAATCTGTCAACCCAGCAATGTTCCCAATGATCAGATCAGCCACTGGATCAGGAAGCACAGCGCAAACCACCTGACCTGAAAAATGCGGAGTGGACAATGCAAGTTTTGTGAGCGGATACACAGTAATCTCACCTCCAAATGTCTTAAAACGAACTTGTCCTTCGATGTACTCGAGAGATGACACCAATCGCTGACGCACACAACAAATCGTAGCACCTGTGTCACGAAGTCAGAATACGAAATACCCTTCATTGTACCCAACTCTAAGTGTAGATGACCAACAGCTGGAGCAGCAACTGAGCAGACAACCTCAGGATCAACAGGCAATGCAGCAGAACCAACCTGAGTCATTGGTGTATCTGTTTTGCGTGCAGAAGTAGCAAACGGACAACTTTTATTCACCTGTCCCACCAACCCATGGCCACTGCCTTTGCAAAGCTGACACTTAGAGAAATTCACTGACGAGCCGCGGCCGAATCCACCACGACTTTGACCTTGATGAGAATCGCAACAGTGGATGGCGTACTTCTATTAAAGTTTCAGCAGCCACGGGAACCAACCTGACGTCAATAACCACCGTATCACCGCGAAAATCCGAACGATCCGAAGTCGCATTAGCCTCAGTAACTGTATTGAATGAGCCAACCGACGCGAAAGCAGAAGTACTGGCCTTGCGAGCTAAATTCTTACCCGGACGAGCAAAACGGTTGCTTTCGGCACATTAGACCATGGCATCGAGGTTGACCAATCCTCTCTCACGAATGAAAGTAGCAAGATCGGCAGACACACTCTGAACAAATTGTTAACCCAGGATTAAATCAACTATCCCATCTAGCGAGCGTTCTACACCTGAAAGTGCAACCCATCGATCAAACAATCGATTAAGTTCAATGCCAAAAGTTTGAAACGGTTCATTAGAGTCTAGTTTGGTAGCACAATCTTCTCTCTGAAACCTTCAGCTGTATATTTGAATTTTTTCAAGAAATTGTCTTTCAAAATGTCATAATCAAAATGTCCACTGGCAGCTAAACTGTGATAAAAACTCAAAGCATTTCCTTCAAGTAAAGCAGACAAATGAACAACTCATTGTCCCTTATCCCAGCCAAGTGTAGTAGCATTTGTTTCAATACGAAACGGATATGAATCAATATCATCAGTCTTCTCTCTAAACATGGGAAGTTTAGGAAAAATAGGTCTAGCTTTAAACTGATGCTTTGCATAACTTTGATCCTGATCTTGATCAGCAACATGACCACCCTCAGTAGCTTGTATTTCTGTTTTGTTTTTTTCCTCTCAACGTCCATCCTTTTGGCTTCCATATCTATTTGTAGTTTTTGGGATTCCATTTCCATTTCTGTCTCTTTTTGTTTAGCTTCCCATTCCCTTTGTCTATCAAGTCGCTGAAAACATTCTTGAACATATTTATGTTTGTCAACCACTTCCAAAGTAGCGGCTTGTTTGATGAACTTTTCAAAAGGTTCATCATAGTCATCCATATTTCAAAGTTTTCTTTTCAAAATATAAATCAAAATCAACACCTACTACTAATTATAATACATACTCTAAGTCCCAAACACTCAAGAAAGAATGATAAAAATAAAAACCAACAATAGGCCAAGCCAAGTTAAGTCAACAATAAACTTAAAGTGAACCAAATCTAAATAACAAATAGCAGTAAACTAAATCAATAAACTTACAAAGTACAGTACTAAACAATCAAGTTTCAACAACTATTATTTTAAAAAAAATTAATAACCAAATAGTCTAAGTCAATTCAACACTAAATTAATTATAATAACAGGGCCTAATCAACCTAAGTCCTCAAATGTATAAACCCTATAAATTCCCCCCCTCCCCCCCAATTTTTTTTCCACTACCTGAAAGATAAAACTATTTTAATAAATATAATTTCAAAAACAAGTATGGCAAACTCTATGTGACGGTGGGTCGATTGTTGCTGGGCTCTGCACAATGGAATGCTATTACCCACTCGTCTTTCGTCGATGGGGATCGCTAGTAAATCTCCCGGTGACTTATCTTAATACATTTATAAGTTTAGCTCGGTCTGTGTTTAGGCTGGGGTTACAGAGATAGATAGAAAATGGTAAAAGATTCACTGTCACACTAGCTCTCACACGGCTATGAAATATAGGTAGTCCAACCACTTGTTAACAGTAAATATTACACATTTATATCCTGCTAATCACTATACTAACTTAAAAGTCCAAATATCACTTCAAATAGTTCGCTCCTTGATAGTTCTATGCAGCTACTGTCTCATCATCGGGCTAATGGTGCGTTCTGCCCAAAGGGCCAGAGTTCTGGACGAGTGGACTATTGGTGTCCTTTGCTAACAGTTTTGGTGCACGTTTTTGATTCACTTAGCTCTCGTTTCGATGAGCGGTGTTGTGGTGGAATGTTCTTCTGGCTGGCAGACTGGTGGGCGATCGTAGCTCAGTGCTGGATGCTCCAATGCAGGCCGAATGTCAGAGTGGACTCTAATGGTCTTCCGTCTGCTTTGGGCCAACGATGCCTGCTCGTCTGCAAAATATAAGACGAATTTCTGCAACACCGTGTATACTAGGTGTATGCAGAGCGTCTCACTGAAGGCAGCAATAGCCCTTAGGGATAGCTCCACCTATATATATATATATATATATATATATATATATATATATATATAAGCGAAGAACATTCTGCAAAGTCCGTGGTCCACTGGAATCTCCACTCTAATTCCTATACATATATAAATATATATCATGGCTAAACTACACACATAAAGAAATAATTAATACTATACACATTTTCCGGTA
Source organism: Oncomelania hupensis (assembly GCA_036898135.1). Classification (NCBI taxonomy): domain Eukaryota; kingdom Metazoa; phylum Mollusca; class Gastropoda; order Littorinimorpha; family Pomatiopsidae; genus Oncomelania; species Oncomelania hupensis. The sequence continues at coordinate 103,434 of JBAHVR010000294.1, forward strand.
TAGCCACTGGTCTGCAATAATACACATAGGCTAAACAACAGTTGGCCCGTAAGTGGTACTTCATGGCGTCGAAACTGGTCGTGTGCCCGCCACGTGGTCACGCAAAATTCGACTAACATTCACAATTCTAAACATGGCAAACTTCACAAACATAATTCAACAATAATATTAATAAATCGTGAGGACACAAAAGATAGATCATTTACCTTTTTGACAATGTCAGGCTGTGGCTAACTAGGTTGAATAGAATTTCACCAGTCCCTGCTTCAGTCTTACGTTAGAGAATTCTTTCAGAGCATAGCTCCTTCTTGAATGCGGTCTACACAACGAATGAATCTACCTAGTATGTGGTCCGCCTAAACCGGCTAGAACTAGTATACCTGAGCTTACTCTGGCGTGGATGGATGTTCCTTTATGTGATGCGAATGAGGTCACTGCCTAACTGAGCCAGCGTCCGCATACACATGCTTAGCCCACCATTGACTTTTACCGTCTGCTGTACACCGACTTAACTTTACATAGGCTAGTAGGCTTACTTATTCAATGCAAGTATACGTAGTGCTGGGTTAAAATCTCATCTCTCGTGACACTCTAACACCCAATAAAGATAAACAATAACAATATAACCAGATCAAATACCACTTAATTCAAATAATAATTCAAATTCAAAGAATAAGTTCAATGAATATTCAAATATATATACAAAACAAAGCAACAATTCAACAGATAATTTCAAAAAATTATTAATGATCAAGTTAAAGAAAACAGATAATGAATTAAAATAACACTAAACTATACAACATTCAACAATTAATTTCAAAATTATTAATGATCAAGCTACAGAAATCAAATCAAGAAGTATATTAACACTAAAGGCTTTTGTAAATAACCTATAATAAAATAAGAACGTGGAACTTCTAGCTCACTCACTAATTCACACACACAAAGTTAGCCCTACAGAACACATAACTAAAACCAATGTAAACAAACCAATGCTAAGAAAGTAGAAAAAGCAATGAAAAAGAATACAGACACCAAAGGTAGAAAAAGATACTAAGCCCTTGAGTAACTCTGAAACTATACAGAAGCGCTCTACCGTGTAACTGGAGACGGTCTAAAACCACTAATTAATAATAACAAACAATCACAACAGTACAATCAAACGCAATTCAACACTAACAAGGGAAACAACTAAGCACTACCCAATGTTGTGGAAGAATTGACCTAACTACTAACAAACCTATGAAATGCAATATTAACACAGAGAAAAAATGGTCACCAGATGTAACGTATGGATATTTTGGATGTGGGCCTGTTTATAATAGGTAAGTGAATGCAAAATATGATTGACTCCTAGATCAAAAATAAGTGTGCATGCAAGTCTCTCTGCTAACTACCACACCCACAAATTCACATGTTCTCACTAACACAGGCAAACACCAACACAAAATATAAGCTCCACGCTCTCGATACTTTATATAATCAAACAACAATATTTTACAGCAAACTTTCACACCGCATACGTCAAACTCGAACTTGGATAATCCGAGGGCTGGCAATTACTTGTCCAGAGCCAAAATAAACACAAAAAACGCATTACCTCTCTAATTGTAGGAGGCGGGTGCACACACATGCTACAGAGTCTCGTAGACAGGTAACCAGATGACAGTGATGTTGTAAACAGGAAATGATTGAACAAGCAATGATGTTGTAAACAGGCAGACGGGCGCGCGCCTGCCAGTCTGTCTGAAGTAGCTAACACGTCTTGGTCTGGTCCAAGACGTACGGTTGGTCGCCACTGTTCCCCGAGTCGATCTTTCTCCGTTGTCCGAAAAACAACGCCGTATCCATGTGTATGGAGCCAACATCAGCTTCCCGTTGGCAGCTACAACAACTACAACAATATCTATATATCTATATATCTATATATATAGAGATAGATATAATTATATATATATATATATATATATATATATATATATAGAGAGAGAGAGAGAGAGAGAGAGAGAGAGAGAGAGAGAGAGATACACACCTCAACTCTCTGGCTTTCATAATCATACTATTCTTCTTGTTTCATCCTTGCTCACCTTTCTTTCACTTTTCCATTTCCATTCCGTATGTGATCATTTCTTTCCTTCTTCCACAATGTAATCCATATCCCAGTGTTACACTCGGTTTGATGTTGGTGTTTTTCTATCAGTATTTGATTCAGCCCCAATGCATGAATTCCTGATAGGTGTGTAACTCAGATTCGTTTATCCACGCAGCCTGCTCAATCAGCATACAAGTCACAGAGTCGACGTATGAAGTTTTCCACTTTTATTCAGCACACATCAACAACTGCATACAATCGCTTTTCCACTCTCAACTTTTTACTTTCAACAACAACTATCAACAACTATCCAAAACAGTGCGGCACATAAAATATATAGCCTCTCTCTCTTCCCGACCAATTTAGAACACGGTAGACTACAATGACGCACTACAGCCAATCAAATAAAAGATCGTCATCACTGACTTACGTCATAGATCTCTCTACACATACCCGGAACGTTCTCTTACTTCGACATTTATCGGGAAATTTCCATCGACAGTAAATAAGTAGATCTAGAGAATTCTCCAATAATATCGACTAACGAAAATTATCAACGTTATACAAAGCTTCTTCTAACAACAATGCAAACTCAAATCAAAGGTAAATAAACTCCACCATTGAATACTTTGCAAAACTAAACGATTAGATCTATCGTGCGCGTTTCAGACATACTACCATTCGCGTTTCAACGTAACACCCAGATATAATTATTTCATGAATGACAATTACTATCAAACATGCTCACACCTTTCATTCATATTACATTATCTACTGCTCTATAACTATAGCCCCATGTAATTAACAATATTATTACATCAATAAAAATTATATTCCGTCTTAGTGGACAACAGCTCACCACCTCTCAACACAATAAATACAATGCAAAAATATACCTCTCCAACATTTCACAATCATGAAAACATAAATACCTGTAATCTTTACAGCACAATACACATCCATTTTCAGAAAGTCCCACCAAACCTACACAACCTGATAAGTTCTCAGTGCTTCTACCTCTTCAGAATTCAAAACAATCTTTTCTTTTTTTTTTCTTTCCTAATCTTTTTTTCCTGGCCCGACACACTGACTCTACATATCCTGATACTTTGGAATACAACACTCGTGTGACTACTATTTCATTTCCTGCCAGCTATTCATTATATCATTGGTTCAACAATTTTAGCCAATGAAAACAATAACCTAAGACATTCAAAAAAATAACTCACATAAAAAAACACAAAAACATATTTATTAAAAACCGTAAAATTCAAGTTCCCTACAAAGGAGTTTTTTTTCTATATTATAGAAAATATCGGCAGAACTGATTTTAATGTATGTTTGGTATATAGGTCCTTCCACTCGTAGACAATTACTCAGTGTCAGTATGATGCTCTGTCAGTCTGTGGCTTTTGACTTTTCTGTTCAAAACACTTCAAAAGGTTGCGATAACACTAGAAATAATGAGTATCTAGCAGACATTATAACTAATTCTGATCTTTATTAAATGATGGCTCTTTTACAAGAATTCCAGATCGAGAAAATCATAAGTGGTCTGCGATAGATCTATCACTCGTTTCTTCTAACATACTTTTATCGTGTATTTGGGCAGTACATGACGATCCATTGGGCAGTGATCATTTACCTATTTTAATTGATTGTTTTGTTGAACCAGAACTTACTGAGCGAGATAAAAGCATTTTCTATAATATTAAAAAGGCAAATTGGGAATTGTTTCAATCTAATTTAAGCTTAGCAGCATCAAATCTTAATTTTCAAACTAGTCAGCATATGGATATCGAATCTTTCATAACTGATTTGACTAGTATTCCTTTAAAAATAACAATCTTTTCTGATTCAAAATCAGCATTATCGGCTTTGTCTTCTTGGGTTAGTAAAGAGAGGCAGGAAGTGCTAACAGAAATAAAGATGTTATGTCATCAAATCATTACCAGGGGATCGGATATTTCATTAATTTGGATACCTAGCCATTTACATATATTAGGAAATGAAATTGTTGACCACTTAGCAAAGAGTGCTGCATCTTCAGATGAATCCATTAAATTATTTTTCAACTTGACAACAAATGAAATTAACAATCAAATAAAACGATGTGCTTGGAATCAGTGGAATGAGCAATACAAGCAAGAGGTCATTGAAAAACATTACTTGGATAATTCACCAGTATCACAAAATGTTATATCTATTTCAAAATCTTTTCATATTAACAGTTTATTTCACAGAATAAGGCTAAATGCTTGGCGTGCTCGTTTCATAAATCCTCCAGTACTTTGTAATTGTGGTAGCATATTTAATGTAAATCACTTAATATTTGAATGTCAAAAAAATTATAACCATTTTCAGCCTTTACTCATTATATTAAATAAATTAAAACTACCTATCTCAATCTCAAGTATTGTATATCCAGAAGAACATTCTGATTGGTCATTGAGCTTAATGCTCATAGATTTAATTAGAAGTCATGAATTATTCAATTTCTTCTAATGTTTTGTTTGTTTGCGCATAGATTTCTTTAAGTCATGAATTTTTCAATTTCTTCTAATGGTTTGTTTGTGTTTGTTGTTTTAATTTTTTACAATTAGTCCAGAACCTTTTTTTTTTAATTTTAATTTAATTTTGTGTACCTCTTTTATTTAATTAAGCATTATTAGTTTCAATAAATATTTATTAATTATTTATTTTGGATTGAGAGGGGAGGGAAGGTGGGGGGGGGAATTATTTATTAATTTGTTTTAATTTTTGAGGTTTTTTGTGTATGTTTGTGTGTGTGTGTGTGTGTGTGTGTGTTTAGTTCTTTTTAATAAATAATTACTATTATTATTATTTTATTATTTTTAATTTTATTATTATTCTTATTATAATTTTATTTTAAAATTAATAAATTTATTTTTTTTATTTTTTTTTTTTATTTTTTTTTTGTCAAACTTTAACTTTCTGTAAGACGTAAAATGACATTTATAAATACTTCGTTCTTCACAGGTGAAGTTGAACGGTTCCACTGTTTATTTATTTATTTCAAAAAAAAAGTTTCTTAATGTTAACTAATTGTTATAAGGAAATGTATGTTGTTACAAATGTATGTGTATGTCAGTAGTATAATAATGTTTATGGTTTGATAATGTGGAAAATATCTATGCTGTGCGCATCGTAGATTTTGTAATTTGTTTATGTTACATCAGTACAACTTATGTTAATCTGATGAATAAAATTTGATACAACAACAACTGTTCAAAACACGTTTTTAGTATTACACACAAAAAAGTGTAGTTTTTAATTATTTTCACTATGCAGAGACCTCAAATACTGGCCAGCCTTTGGTACTTTCTTAGTAGTAGTAGTGGTAGTAGTGGATGTAGGACAGGCATCGCTGCCTAAAGCCTCGCGGCTTATAAAGACGTCCCCTCATTGTTTATGGTATATATAGTTTGCAATATGATTTGCATGCAATAATTTGAAATAATCTTTTATAGTCATATTGATAGAATAAATTTTGAAATTTGGAATCAGTGTCTATGTGGTTTTTTAAACTATTTACAGATGGTGCAAATTTAATATTTGTTGGTAAAGAATTCCAATAATTAGCTACTCTATGTGCAAATGAAAATTTTCGTTGGTTAGTTCTACAATATTTTATGAAAATTTTACCTTCACACTTCCTAGTTTATTTATTTTATTTTTTTTAATCGTTCTTATATAGCGCTTTTCCAGCTCAAGAGCTGCTCAAGGCGCTGGCCGATACAGGATCTAACTCAAGCCGCCCGAGACGCCCACCCGCAGCCTTTGGGCGCATGGTCTGACGCCCGGACAACTGAGCACAATCCTAGGCAGCCAGGGATGGGGGAGAATGACCTAGGTGCATGCTGGGTGTTTTCTTGTCACCGGCACTCACCCGTCTAGGACATGAGCGTCAGGATCTTTAAAGTCCGTTATGATGGAATGTATGCGACACAGACTAGACCTCGGTTTATACTCTCATCCGAAGGAGTAAAGTGTCTTTCCCAGGGACACAACACAATGGCCCGGCCAGGGCTCGAACCCGGGACCTTCCGATCCGCAAGCCGAAGCACTACCATTAGACCACAGTGCCTCCTTACTGTTAGATTGATCAAGTAAGAAAACAGTATTAGTATTAACATCCTCTACATTATTAATTATTTTGAATGTCTGAATTAAATCACCCCTGATCCTACGTCCTTTTAGAGAGTGAAGGCCCAGAAACCTTAATCTCTCTTCATATGTCATATCACGACACTCAGATAATAGTTTTGTGGCTCGTCGTTGAATTTTTTCTATGGCTACAGACTGCCTTTTCAAATATGGACTCCAAACAACGTTAGCATATTCAATATGAGGTCTTACAAAAGCTTTATACAATTTTAAAAACGTTTCTTTTTCCAAGTATGTGAATGCTCTTTTGATTATGCCTAACATTTGGTTTGCTTTAGTTACCACTCTCTGAATATGTGCGTCAAATTTTAACTTGCAATCAAAAGTTACACCCAAGTCTTTTTCATTATCGCTGACATTTAATTTATAAACTTCATCTTTTATTAACATTGAATATTCGCTTAATGGTCAAGGATAATCATTTTCTAAACACGTAGTGCGCTGTATTTCAAAATGGTTTGACACGATTTTGATTAATTTTGTCTAGCAGATTGTCCAAGAAGTGATCAACCCTGTCACTGTTTTCATTTTGTTTTTGACGGATAAAAACGAGACAGATCAGAGCAGCATGGAAACAACTAGACAACTGAGCATGGCGATACTTCTGCTCTGTTTATTGCATCTCTTGTCTACTAGTCTATAGTTTCTACTAGTAGTGGTAGTGCACTAGTGTAACTGCTCGCCCTTCCAATTCACACACGGAAGTCACAACGCAGAAGTAGGTATAAGTTTCATGTTTTATTCAGTATACCCCTTGACCAGGTGAAAACTAGAAACTAGGTATAAATATCTAGTACCACAACAAATGCAATACTTGGCAAACACTGAGCTCGGCTTCATACAAACACAAAAGATGAAAAAAAAAGAGAGAAAGAGGGAGAAAGAGAGAGAGAGAAAGAGAGAGAGAGTGAGAGAGAGAGAGAGAGTGAGAGAGAGAGAATAAAACCAACAACAACACCTGGGTAGTAGGCGTTAAAATTTTCGGTTTATTACACTAAAACCTTCATCAGTAAGACCCAAGGACTGTACAAAACAAAACAGTCTAAGCATATATATAGTAAAGAAAGTGAATCGAGTTCATTAAAAAGAATAGTGTACCATTTAGAAATTTCTATTAATTATAAAGAATAATTCAGTGTTCCCGATTACGCACAGTAGTGCGTCAATTACGCACAAAATATGAAAAACGACGCAGAAAAATTTGCATGTGTGCGTCCTGTGGACGTACACATTTTTTTCGAATCGCTGAAGTCAAAAATACGACCAACGAGTGGCGAACTAATTCACGGCATAATCAGAACCCAACTGAGACTGCCATTGCAGACGATTAAAGATTGTGTCGGGAGTTGTCGTCCTTCAAAATCGCATGCGCGCGCATTGTAAACTTACTCCAAGCAATCCATTCACTGAACAGAAGAAATCTTCGTGAATCCATTCTTTGGTTCTATCATACACGATCATGTCACTTCTGACTTGGTTGACTGGGCGAAAAACTTGTTCATCCACAGCAACATCAAGTACAGATCCTGTCATTATCGAAAATACGGAACTCCAAAGCAAAAATAAACAACTAAATGATGAAACTCAAACTGAAGTAAAGGGTCCAAAGAAACGAACACTCAACGACAGATGGTTGCAAGAGTTCCAGTGGTGCCAGTTTGACGCAAGCGGGAGGGTATTTAATACATGTTTTAATTTTTTTGTTTTATATGATTATTATAACTAATGTGACGCTTTAACAGAGTAAAAGAAAAAAAAGTGAGGCTTGGACATGTTTTTACATTTCTTTTTCCGATTTGGGGACTCCCAAAATTTGCACAAGGACCCTTAAAATTTTATACCTGGGAGTCCCAAGGACTCTCTTTTTTTTGTGTTTGGAGGGAACACTGTAATTATATTTAAAAGCTATCTCTGAACCGTATTCACCAACATCACCAAAACATAGTGTTCAGTAGGGAGAGAGGGGGGGGGAGGGGAAAGTAATATAACCACACATACCAACTTCCTTACAATCGCATCATCGGTTCAGCCATAAAGAGTCATCTCCCCCTCTCTCCCTCCTCCCGCGTCCCAAAAAAAATAAATATAAAATGTTTTAAATTTTAAAAAAAAATTCTATAAATAAAACAAATAAATAAATAAATAAATAAATAATAATAAAAATATTCACCCTCAAATAGCCAAACATCTCAAGTATAGTTCTAAATAGTTCCGCCGCAGTGTCTCCAGACCCTCCTGATCCAAACCCTGCCCCCTGGCTCCAAAAAGCCCCAAACATCGATCAATCCCAAACATTCAGTCCGTCTGGATAGTTGGTCTTGAGTTTGTGTCTCCAGAAACTCTCCCTCTGTCTCCTCTTGGCTACATCTGCAGACCTCAGCTGCTCTAGAGAGAGAGAGAGAGAGAGAGAGAGAGAGAGAGAGAGAGAGAGAGAGAGAGAGAGAGAGAGAGAGAGAGAGAGAGAGAGAGAGAGCTAAGAAATGCATCATATTATTATAAATCAGGTAATGAACAAAAACCATATATCTCGGCAATAGTGTCGGCGAGTGTGGACTCAAAAAAGTACAAATGATCAAAAAATGTATCGCTAACATTCGAAACAAGTTTAAGCATAAGTTCAAGAAACGATGATATAAAGAATGAAACAGGAAGATTTATCCGAAATGGTAGATCGCGGTCTAAACAATATAAACTATTTGAGTATTTAGTTTGGAACCGCCTATTGGGGCGATACAGTGCCAAAACTGGTACGCTCAATAAGACTTGTTCCTCCTAGCAAAGTTGACATAAAAGTGAACACGGATCTACTTATCACAAAAAAATAAATTCGTGAACCCAAAGGAGCCTCGTTGTCAAACTTATCATTAAAATTCTTCTCAGTTCGCTTTCATGGCAACAATAATTCCTATAGCAGATCAGCGCGGAACGTGAAAGGAAGAAGAGGGTTAATAAACAAACAAAAAACGTGCTGCTCGGTGCAATCATTACTAGCAAAAAACCCCTTAGCTTTGAACAATACAGTGAGCGATTCGTTATGCATACGACCCAAAGCACACGCGTATGCCAATACAGGAGCAACAAATGATTACATGTGCAGCACAGAAGTTAGATGAAAGCAAAGCATCAAGGCATAACAAAACAAATCATTCCAAAGCCAAATAAGGATAATATTGTCTACCAAAAAGGACCCAAGATGACTCAGACTTCCAATACAAATAAGTCTGAATCCAGATAGTGGTTTCTCATTAGCTCTCTATCATCGTTGAAACGTCTTCATTGGCACAAGGGGGGAGAGGACCAGAGGGGTAAGGGGAGGAATATATATTACATACCAAACAGACATTCACAAAACAAAACAAACAAAAAACAACAACAAAGTGTAACAGATTACAACAAAAAATAGACGAAACGGGTGGCCACACAACATGAAATAATAACTAAAGAGGTCTTATTATCAGCCCTTCCGGGCGCTAGAAAGACTAATAAGACTTGAGAGGGATAAAGGCATAATAGGAGGGGGAGGGGGAATTGTTATGAAGTGGATGTATAGGATTTTAACTTAGTATTTACTTTGGCAACATTGTAGGTTCTCTATCATAACTCCTTTCTCCATACATGAATAAAGTTATTTACAAGACAGAAAAAGAATTAATATACTGGAATGAATAAATGTAAGCAAATAAAGACAGATGAAATAGCAGTTCACATTCACTCACACATGTATACTAAACAAACAAAGTTATTAAGATTTCAAAACGTGCTAAACTATTTACATGAAAATACTTTTGTTTCATGTGCCTATTCATAGGCCAATTCAGCACTGTGAAACCAGGCCTTGCCGCGATTCAAAACATAAATGTCCAAACGTTACGGGTAGGGTCTTGGCGTTCCTAAGCCAGAACAATAAAGTGTACACTACCGTATCCCGCTCCGAATGACGATCTAGTACGATCTCGCAACACCTCACTGACGTGGTGTATAATCCGTCTGTCGACGATGTCACACCATCTGAAGTCGACACCCGTGTCGTTGGTGCCGCTCAGAAAAGCCCCGCCAGTAGACACTCTTCACCAAGGTTCTCTCGCTTCCTACCCGGGCCGCCTCTTGGTAGATGCACTGTTCTTACAAAGGTGTCCATGAGTTTCAAATAAACTTTTAAACATACGGCAAACACTCATTGTCTAGCTTAAGAACACAAGGAAGACCCATTTAGTAATTAGTGATAATTCAAAGGCATGTATTGTTTATAGAACACTCAATAATACCTAATTATCAATTCATAATACTTATAATAAACTTTCATATTAATAATACATTCACACGCACCCTTGCATTCAACGCCACAAACCAAACATGATACAAAATATGCACTGCGTTGAAATAAGGCTTGAGGAAATACAAAATACATATTTACAACAGAGGGTGCATTAGCAAAGGAAACCGTCTATCCGTCAGTTCCTCCTGGAGCCTAGGTTAACTTTATTATTCTTTATAATAATACATTAGGCTACTAAAACTGACAGCCCAGATTCTTCCCTTTTCAGCGATCTGCTTTGCTTGCTGGTGTGGTAGTGTCTGACCAAGACCAACTCACCTTCTAAACATATTCTATGTAAGATAAGATAAGATAAGATAAGATAAGATAAGATAAGATAAGATAAGATACGATAAGATAAGGTACTGATTAATGAGTAATTATCGTATCTGTTCTACCCATCAGTTTTAGCATGTCCCGAGAACAGAGAAGAAGAAGAAATCCTCCCAATTCTCCGGGAGGAAGTTGAGGCAGCAGTGCAATCGCTGAAGAAAGGGAAGTCAACAGGAGTGGACAACATACCCGCGGAACTACTACAAGCAGGAGGAGAAGCGATGATTGATGCCCTCACCATTATCTGTAACAAGATCTGGCAGAGTGGGGAGTGGCCTACACCATGGACCAAGTCGCTTGTCATCACTCTTCCCAAAAAAGGTAACCTTCAGGAGTGTGAAAATTACCGCACCATCAGCCTCATCAGCTATCCCAGCAAGGTCCTCCTGAAAATAATACTCAACAGGTTGAAACCCCAACCTGAACAAATCATAGCTGAAGAACAAGCAGGATTCAGGGCAGGGCGAAGTACCACTGAACAGATTTTCAACCTCAGAATAATCTGTGAGAAATACCTACAGCACCAACAACATCTATATCATGTGTTCATAGACTTCAAGAAGGCGTTTGACCGAGTCTGGCATGCAGCTCTATGGGCAACAATGAAAGTGTACAACATCAGTCCTAAAATTATTGAAGTCATCAAAAGCCCGTATGACAAGGCTACCAGTGCAGTCCTCCATAACAGCGTCATCGGGAACTGGTTCAGAACAACAATCGGTGTGCGCCAAGGATGCCTACTCTCTCCAACACTCTTCAACATCTTCCTAGAGCGCATCATGTCAGATGCTCTTGCAGATCACGAAGGCACAGTCAGCATAGGGGGTAGGGCAATCTCCAATCTTCGTTTTGCGGATGACATTGATGCTTAACTTGCGACACACCCTAACCCTACCTCACCCAGAACATTCACTTCTACAAGCCATCTATAAATCTTCATTCGTCCTTTGAGTCCCTCATGGTACAAATACCCTACTACAAACAAGCCAATTAGAAATCTTCGTTCTTCCTCTGACACCCTCATACTACAAATACTCCGCTACAAATGTTCCTCTGCTGTCGGTCCTTCTCGGTGCTAATTAGTCCTTCAACTTGGAACTCTCTCTCTCTCTCTCTCTCTCTCTCTCTCTCTCTCTCTCTCTCTCTCTCTCCAAAGCTCTCTGAACACAGCCACTTTCAAGTCCGACTTAAAAACTCCTCGCTTCCTTAAAAATGTCTGATATCGGCTCCTATCGCCAGCATCATTCCTTTCTTTCTGATTCAGACCACCACCCTCACATCGCACGCCCCAACCCCCTCACTTTTTAGGTGCTCTTCTCCCCCCTCCCTCGTTTTATATATTTTACTTTAAGTAATATTTTTTCATGTTTGTATGTTGTCTTTGCATAGTTTATTAGTGTCTCGTTTTTGTTTTCACTTCTTTTCGTATGTGTTTCGATGTTAACGTTACATGTAAGTATAAATACGTGAGAACTGATGTCATTAGGAAAACGCGCTAAATAAATAGTAGTAGTAGTAGTAGTAGTAGTAGTAGTAGTAGTAGTAGTAGTAGTAGTAGTAGTAGTAGTAGTAGTAGTAGTAGTATCTGTTTAAGAAGCCGAATGGTGAATTTCTATATACACATGTAATGTTCATAGAGCATTACAAAATCTCAGTCGCTCAGTCTGTCTTCAATCATAGTTATAATTGTAGAAGAATTGGCAAGCGTCTTTTCAAAGACTGTTAAAAGATTCTAACCCGTGATCTATATAACACGAGCTTGGTGCTCTGTGTGTCCCGTAGCCAGCTTAACCGGTTGCCTCTTTCAAAACGTATTAAATGATATCTATGACGGCCTGCTAGCGCCAAAACCTGATAATTACATATAGCATGATGTTACGTTTGAGACGCGCACGATAGATCCGATCGTTTTGTTTTGCAAAGCATGCAAATACTTTTGATTGGATTTTGCGTTGTTGTTGGAAGAAGCTTTGTATCATGTTGATAATTTTCGTTGGTCGATATTGTTGGAGAATTTTCTAGGGTTGCTTGTTTACTATCTATCGAAGCATCTAGATAGATCTACTAGTAGGTGAGAGATTCTTCTGACCTGAGGTTATATGACGTAAGACAATGCATAGTTCCGGAGACGGGTTTTATTATGATTGGTTGTAATTGCGTCACGCTAGGATGTTCGAACGTTCTCTAGAGTATAGAGAGACTATATAAGTACCGCACTGTTTCAAAAATAGTGGTGTTTCACCCGTCCCCTATACGCTTAATGTGTCCGGGGACGTAAATTTACTCAACAACAAAAAAAAAAAAGAAGAGTTCAAAGAAGAGTTGAGGGGCCGGGTAGCTCAGTTGGTAGAGCGTCTTACTAGTAAACGAAAGGTACCTGGTTCGAATCCCGGATTGGCCAATGTGTGACCATATTATTTTCCCCTTACCATCAACTGGTTCGCTGGTGTCAGAATAATTTGACCAGTAGTCGCCTATATGCTTCAGTGTCGTGTGACAATAATCTACAGTTACAAAGAAGAGTTAGTTGAGAGTTCACAAAGTGAAAGTGGCAAAAGCGATTGAGCGATTGTATGCAGTTGTTGATGTACGCTGAATAAAGTTGGAAAACTTCATACGACTACTGTACTCCTGCCTTGTAGCTGAGTGAATAGGTTGCGTGGATAAACGAATCGGAGTTACACTTATCAGGATTCAAGCATCAGGGCTGAATCAACTACTGATTAAAAAAAACAACAACATGAGATAAGTACATTATAAATATTATGCAATAATTACAATTATCAAGGGATACTTACATTTATCATTGAAAAAGTACAAATATCTTTGAATGATCCTGTTTAATTTTCGGTTTTGGCTCTAGCAATCTGCCTGGAAATGCGCCAAAACAGAAAATTGTAATTATCCCAAAATAATTGCTTGATGATTACAATTTTTACGTGTTTATGCTTAATTCTAGCAAAGGCGGCTCACTAGCGCCCTAACTTGCCTTTATCATGGATAATGGTAATTAAAACGAGTTCTGTGTAATTCACATATATGACGGTCTACTAGCGCCATAACCTGATAATTACAAATATCATACGATAATTACAAATATGAATGACATATTTACAATTAACACATTAACATTGTAATCCTCAAGTAAAAATTACAATTTTTAGTTTGGCGCATTTGCAGACAGATTGCTATAGAAAAAACTGAAAATTAAAAATGATGACGCGAAATTATTTGTAATTTTTCAATGATAATTGTAATTATCCTTTGGTACATGTAATGTTCATATGATCTTTGTAATTATCTCATAATATATGATAATACATAATAACTTATTAGGTTTTGGCGCTAGGAAGGTGTAGCAAATACTAATAATTATTAATGAACACTGTGGATTACCGGTATCTCTGTAAATTACACAGAACACCTGTTAATTTCAATTATCTCGTGATACTGGTAACTCTCGGTTTTGGCGCTAGTAGGCCGTCATAGGTGTTTACTAGTTTGTAGCAAAGCCCTGTGACGTCACAAAGCGCTAAATGACTGTTATGAGTTAGGTTAAAAGACCCACCTGGCCACGTTGACTATTGCACCTCGACAAATCCGTATAACATTCACAATCAATGTTGTTCCACTGAACAATTAGCTTGCAACAAAAACTACTCTTTTAAAAGTATTTATGTTATTGTTATTACAACGAGGGTTCTCTCCGGGTACTCCGGCTTCCTCCCTCCCTTCAAAATAATATTGGATGCATTCAATTTAATTTTTAAAAAATACAAAACTATTTTACTTTCCGTTTCCTAATAGCGATCTCCCTGCCTTTACACCACGTGTATGCCTTGTATACTGTTGTCCTTGTTGTGTGTCTGTAATATATTTGTTGCACGTGAGCGTGTATGTTGGTATAGGTCGCCGCGCTTTGAGTTCGAAATCATTCGAAGTAAAGCGCGTATTAGCATCCGGTATTATTATTATTATTATTATTATTATTATTATTATTATTATTATTATTATTATTATTATTATTATTATTATTTTAAATCAATGAGTTTTGTAGTTTTGTTTTTATTAATAACAAGCACTATCTACCTTTCTAGCTCAAAACATACCACCTGATAGATCGTACAGCGTACTGGTGTACATGTTAAACAGGGGAAAGCACTCCCTGTAGGAACAGAAATGGCAAAGTTCAGCTTCAGCAGTTGCTTTGAGCAACACAAGATCAATTTATCATTGTTGTAGGCCATAACAATGCCAATTTTAATCTAAACTCGTGTTTGCCAAAAGTAAAGAAAGTACTGGGCATCACTCACTAAATGTTAAAGGGTCTGTGATGTTGAATGTGTGAAATCTGTGTACCTGGGTCTCCAAGGTGCTTGTTTATGCTTGCTGACAATGAGTTTATAGCTGGGGATTTAAATTGTTATCACATTAAAATATGCAACAGTGGGCAATCGTTACTCAAATTGACCACCAAGATTTGACTTTTCAACTTCTCGTCCTAAATTTTGTATAAAAAAACAACAGTTAGTTAGTTAGATAGTTTGTTAGTTATTCATTGTTTACAGGGTCCAGCGGACTGCAAAGGACCACAAAATCAAGACCACAACTTGGTTACAAGAGGAATCACCCCTGATCCGTATAAAAGATCTGCCGAAACAATCCTAGTGGTAACACTGAAGAAATTCCACCAACCAGTCACTTTACAATAAAGATATCACATGCAAGGGACGCTGAGGCTATACTCTATTTAATCGATCCCCGTTTACAAAAATAAAATAAAATAAAATATAAGCATCATTATAAAATATCAACAAAACAAACACATAAAAATGCCTACATTGCTAAATAATAATATCATATTATGAAGCCCCAGTTACCACTTTGCAGAAAGTGTCCAATACTCCCAAGCTTACCCAACAGACCTCACAAACAAATTAGGAGTTTTTGAAGAGTTTTCAAGAAAAAAGATAGGTGGCTGGTCTAATGAAGAATATACTATAGTAGATTGACAGAACAGAGTAAAGAAAAGAAAACATTCTTATATAGCGCACTTACGCGTACATAGCATCCTGTATTATTATTATTATTATTATTAGCTCAGAGAGCTTTTCAAAGCGCTGACCACTACTATCCAGCAATCACAAAATAGTTTGCTAAAGTCAGGATTCGAACCCACGTCACCTGAGACGCACGTACACAAGTCGTGCGCTCTGTCGACTGAGCTATCCCTGCCGCCTAGGAATGAGACAGAACAAACGAGATACAGCGACAGTGGGAATTTAAAGCACTATCCTATCCTATCCTGTCCCGTAACCCGGAGGTCGTAGGGGCACCACAGATGATCGTTTAACCAGCATACTCCATCTTTCTCTGTCCTCAGCAGCCCTGATGGCTTCGCTCAGTGTCAAACCAGTCCATTCTCGAATGTTGTCCTCAAACCTCTTTTTCGGTCTCCCTCTTCTTCTACCTCCTTGCACTGTGCCTTGCAGACTAGTCTTTGCAAGGCCTGATGATCTGGTGACGTGGCCATACCATCGAAGTTTCCGTTTCTTCACCACTGTGAGCAGGTCATCGTGTTGTCCAATGGCTTGTGTGATGGTCTGTCGGACTTCGTCGTTGGTGTTGTGTTGGGTATAGGAAATGCCCAGAAGTCTTCTGTAGCACCTCATCTCCATGCTTTGTATTCTTCGTTGGAGATCTGCTGTTAGGGGTCCATGCATCGCAAGCATATAGGAAGATGGAGATGACAAGGGAGCGCAGCAGTCTTACTTTGGAATGTAGACTGATGGTCCTGTCTTTCCAAATGGGCTTCAACCTTGTCAGGGCAGCAGTTGTTTGTGCGATCCTGGAGAGGACTTCCTGTAGGGACTCATTGTCTGACACAATGGCTCCTAAATATTTGAAGCTATGCACTGTGTTGAGGGATTGGCCTTGAACTTTGATGTCCGTGTTGATGCCATTGGTGTTGTTGGTCATCATTTTGGTTTTCTCTGCACTTATTTCCATTCCATAAGCTCTGGAGGTGGTGTCAAGCCTCTGTACCAGCTGTTCAAGTTCTTGTTCCTCTCCAGACAATCCATCAATGTCATCCGCAAAACGAAGATTGGAGATTGCTCTACCCCCTATGCTGATTGTGCCTTCGTGATCTGCAAGAGCATCTGACATGATGCGCTTTAGGAAGATGTTGAAGAGTGTTGGAGAGAGTAGGCATCCTTGGCGCACACCGATTGTTGTTCTGAAACAGTTCCCGATGGCGATGTTGTGGAGGACTGCACTGGTAGCCTTGCCATACAGGCTTTTGATGACTTCAATAATTTTAGGGCTGATGTTGTACTTTTTCATTGTTGCCCATAGAGCTGCATGCCAGACTCGGTCAAACGCCTTCTTGAAGTCTATGAACACATGATATAGATGTTGTTGGTGCTGTAGGTATTTCTCACAGATTATTCTGAGGTTGAAAATCTGCTCAGTGGTACTTCGCCCTGCCCTGAATCCTGCTTGTTCTTCAGCTATGATTTGTTCAGCTTGGGGTTTCAACCTGTTGAGTATTATTTTCAGGAGGACCTTGCTGGGATGGCTGATGAGGGTGATGGTGCGGTAATTTCCACACTCCTGAAGGTTACCTTTTTTCGGAAGAGTGATGACAAGCGACTGGGTCCATGGTATAGGCCACTCCCCACTCTGCCAGATCTTGTTAAAGATAATGGTAAGGGCATCAATCATCGCTTCTCCTCCTGTTTGTAGCAGTTCCGCGGGTATGTTGTCCACTCCCGCTGACTTCCCTTTCTTTAGCGATTGCACTGCTGCCTCAACTTCTTCCCGGAGAATTGGGAGGATTTCTTCTTCTTCTCTGTTCTCGGGACATGCTAGAACTGATGGGTCTCCATTTGGTGTATGGTTGTAAAGGTCAGAGCAGTACTCTGTCCATCTGTCCAAGACTTCTTGTTCTTCTGTAAGGCATATGCCAGGCTTGCTTTGGATCGTGGAGACTTTGGGCTGTTTGACACTTGTCAGCCGCTTCACAGTTTGGTAGGCCTTCTTGCTGTTGTTCTTGTTCAGACTGTTCTCTATTTCATGGCATTGATCTTCTATCCAGTTCTCCTTTGCTGTGCGCATGCCTTTTCGGATGTCATTGTTGATTTTTCGGTAGACGTTAGCTCCCTGTGAGGTGTTCTTTTTCTTTTTTATCTCTCTTCGTTTATCACACAGATCCAAAAGTTCAGGTGTGATCCACGGCTTCTTCTTTGGTCGGTGCTTGCCAAGGATTTCAAGGCGGCATCTGTCACAGCTTAGTTGAAGGTGGTGGTCATGGTGTTGACATCTACTTCACCAGCCCCCAAAATGAGCAGTGGTGCAAATTTCCCCCCAATTGTGGCCTGAAATAGTTCTGCCACCTCCGGGTCTTGCAGTTTATCCAGGTCGAACTTCAGTCTAGTGCACTTTGCTGTATGTACTCTCTTCAAGTGGAGCCGGAAAGACATCATCACGAGATCGTGGTCACTTCCGATGTCTGCTCCTGGAAAGGTGCGTGTCCTGCTAATGTTGATGCTTGATCTGAAGCGTTTCTTGACCATGATGTAGTCTATTTGATTGTGATGCTCCCCGCCGGGATTGTGCCATGTCCATCGTCTGGAGTTTCTGTGGAGACCATGCATGTTTGCCAATACCAGATTGTTGTATCTGGCAAACTCCAAGAGTCTCAGACCCCTGTCATTTGTCTTGTTGTTGCAGTGGGGTCCACATGTGTCTCCCCAGTTGTGGTGCGCATCTTGGCCAACCTTGGCATTCCAGTCGCCTTGCACTATGACTATGTCCTTCTTCGGCACTTGGTCAAGGACCGCCTGTAGATTTTCATAAAAATCCTCCACTTCGCTGTCGTCATAGTCTGATGTTGGGGCATAGGCCTGGATGATGGTGATGTTGAAAGGGGCTGCTCTCAGGCGGATGGTAATGAGTCTACTGGAGACTGGGCGGCAACCCATGACAGTGGCTAGAATGTTCTTGTGGACCAAGAATCCAACGCCATGTTCGTGCCTGTCATCTCTACCGCTGAAATAGAGCTTGTGGCCTTTGTCGATCGTTGTTTCACCTAGGCCTTTCCAGCGCAGTTCGCTGATGCCTGGAACGTTCCATCGATAGTGGTCCAACTCGTGGGCCAGTTCTTCTAATTTTCCTTCCGCAGTTAGGGTCCTGACATTCCAGGTTCCTATGACGATGTTGTTTCTCGTGTGGATCTTGCTAAATTGTCCATCAGTAGCATACTTAACATCTCCGTCCTGGTGGCCAACGGAAGGCGCGGTCCTTGATCCGGGCGACGACCGATCCGGTATGGAATTAGTGGATTGTGTCATCATGTAGTGTGTCTTGGGCAAAAAAGACCTGGTGGTGCCCAATCCTTTCCAGGCTGTCGGCCACAGCCGAAATCCACGAATACAATGTGGCTCGCCTTGGCCGTGAGCACGTGGTCGTTGAACCTGTAGTAACGTGAGGTTCCTCCGCCCTGGCCGGTGACTTCTGTGTAGCAGACTTTCAAAGCACTACATTTTCAGAAAAAGGGGGATACTATTTATACAGAAACCCCCGGCACTCCCACGGGGTTAAAAGTTGTTACCATACACAATTCACTAAGGTGCTATTTTTAAAATCAAACTTGATTTTATATATAGACACATAAACAACTGAATATGTTGATTTATTGTAAACGGTACTTCAGAAAGATTTCTTTTAAAATTAGGACATCACTCACTGTGAATTTTTAGTTTAAAAAATATATGGCGCTGAAATGTTTGAAGTTAGTTCCTGTACGCAAACAATACTGTCAAAAAACCGCTAATGGTATCCAACCTATGATCAATGAAACACGGGCTGAGTGCTCAATGAACCGAGCTATAGCCTGTCCTCATTTAAATTATGTAAGAATGATAATATTGTATTCTACCAAGCTGTGTGTAGTCACCACTCGCTGAATGGCTTTTGTCACTGGTCAATATTATTTCGTACGCGTTGCCAATAACAACATAGATCTATAATAGTGGTAGGTTTCACAGTCAACGCTTTGGTTCAGTTTGCAAGGTAGAAGAGACCACGTGAAGAGAAATAGCATTGTAGGTAGACAGTAGGAAGATTTAAAGACGGCGGGGAGCTACATACCACAAGACAGTGTCAAGTGTGTTACGTGCTAGAAGTGGATAAATAGTGAACAGTATACAATCATCTTGGTGAACGAAAAGATAAATTGTGAACAGTGGACAATCACCTTGGTGAACAGACAGTTAAATGGTGAACAGTGTACAATCATCTTGTTGAAAGAGCAGTTAAATTTTGAACAGTGGACAATCACCTTGGTGAACGGACAGTTAAATGTTGAAGTGTGGAGTGTTGCAGATTGTGTAAAGACTGATCTCGTCCAAGATGGACAGCGGGTCGTCCACTGCCTCCCCAATCACTCCCCTACCCTCCAACAGCCCAAAGGTCAGTGACTGCCCACAGTGTGAGTCATTGTGTGTGGGAGCCCTCCTCCTTCCCTGTGGCCATCTTACATGTAGAAAATGCCTACGTGACTACCACGGCTCTCAGCTCCTTTGTCAAATCTGCAACTACCCTTTGCCCCTCCCCAAGGAACCGAAATCAGCGAACTTTAGCAGCCTCGTCCAGCAGCTGGGGACTGACCCAGTCATGGTGCAGCTTGTCAACCAACGACTAACAGGTCAAGGTCACGTGAGATGCCAGGGGTGTGCTAATCGTGATGCCACCACCCTGTGTCATGATTGTAATGAACAATTTTGCGATGGTTGTGCAAAGGTCCACCGAAAACAAGGATTGTCCAATGACCACGTCATGCAGACACTGCCCCAAGTTTTGCAAAATGTGTCTTCAACGCCTGGCTCTACTTTCAGACCCAGGACCCACTCCGCCTCCTCCACTGACTCGCTGGAAAACATCAGCAACCCTATGGATCCACCGCAGTCACATGGGCAGTCACGTGGTAGCCAGTGCTGGAAGCAGTGGGTGGCGGAAGAGGTCAGATTATTGAAGCAGGCCCTAAGTGGGCAAGACGAACTGCTGAAGGCGCTCAATGACGTCGTGTCTCGTGCCCAGCACGCGCTGTCCGCGGCTCAAGCACACCAGCAAGTCCTGCAAACCTATATCCACGTATTGCCACTTTTCAGCGTCACTGACTATTATGAGTTCGATACGAGCACCTTCAACGTCAATTTGCTGGACTATGACGAGAAAGTGCAGGTCAAGATGGACGCTATGCAACAACGTATTCGTGACATCATCGCTAGACAGAAGTCTGCTGAAGTCTTCACAGATGTGACGTCACTGATGAGGCAGCTGAAGGAGATATTAACCATGTGTGGTAAGTGATGATCAATGTCGTAACTGTAAACTGTCTTTGTCGCTTCCTCCAAACCCGAGATTTACCAGTGTCACGAGATCATTGAAATTAACACATGTTCTGTGTAATTTACAGAGATACCGACCATCTACAGTGTTCATTAATAAATATCAGTATTTGCCATGCCTCCCTAGCGTCAAAACCAGATAATGACAAATATCATGGGATAATTACAAATATCATAGGATAATTACAAATATTAAGAGATAATTAGTAAGCCACCTTAGCCAGAAT